>JBBPUM010000004.1:0-153466 GCA_038094695.1 Chiua aff. virens
AAGAGGACGGGAAGGGGAGGGAAGGGGGGAAGGAAACCAACACGACGCGTAGACGATGCGACAACGTGTCACATCGTCGTCGCGTCGTGCTTTTGTAGGCAGGAGGGGGGAAGGAAAGGGGGGGGGGGGGGGAAGGAGAGAGAAGGGGGAGGAGACAGCCATGACCACGACGCGTATTGTCGCGCCGTCGTCACGTTGTGTTTGTTGCAGGCGAGGGGGGAGAAGGAACGGCCCGATGTATCTTATATTTTATTCTTACAATCTCATAGGTGGACGACTTCCCGTAGGCTTGAGAACATTTTCTCTGAATAAATCAGAATATAAAAACTAGATAATCTTATGGAGGTCTGTGCGGATATTCCATTTCAAATTGTGTCAGCGTCGACATCTCACCTGCCTCACAAGGCAACTTTTATCCCAGTTTATTCAGATTATTTTATTCTACAGCCTACAGGAAGTCATCCACTATTGTGAATGTGATATTCGTCAATGACTTGTTCGTGCCGGCGAAGCTTCATTGCACCAATTTCATGTAGTGGGGACTTGGCGCACACGCACTGCGACCGCCATGATTGTGGAAATATGTTACCACTCACGGGAACACACATCGACTCGAGTAGAATTATATTGGACGGTCACGACGAAATCAAAGTGCGATTTTCTCCGTTAGTTTATCAATATGAGTCTTCAACCTTTCAGCCTCGTGGCCAACCGCAGTTGCGTTTCTATCAATAGTGATGGCTTCAGTTAACGCAGGGAATGTCGTCGCGCCGTAACCTGACGGAATGTTATCTCAAACGCTCTACGTGCAGGCTATCCCTGGAACTTACCCAGCCACTTTCCTGGGGCTACCCCAAGATGTTTGTACCATTCACGGTCTTTGATACCTTCTTTCGAGATGAAGCCTCGTTCAAATGCGATAAGCTTGCGATTGACCGCCTGAGTACGCATTATCGCTTTCAGCAGTCGCCTCCTCGGAAAGCTTGAGAACTGTCAACGGACATGCAGGCGTCAGAAGGAAATAAACACGAACCTAAGGTCAGTTTCCTCATCTTCAGGTTCCTTGCACTCCTGTCCAATGTATTTCGTGAGGTTGCAGACAACTTTTCTCAGCTTACGATACAGTTTGCGTAGATGCCCTCGTCTTTTCTTCAGTTTCCTGAGAATCCGCCTCAATTCGACCTCAGCTTCAACCTTTTCCGTCTCAAGTTGCGCGGTAGCTCTTTGAATGGCCTGAATTGACTGACGCAGGGAAGTAAAATCGACCTCAAGTGATGACGAAGCAACGAGCTGTTCCACTCTAGGAGAAGATTAGTTGACCATATCGACCAAAGTAGCAGTGTGCGCACATACCTCTCAAGGTATGATTGTAGCGCCAAAGAATAGTGGGTAGTGTTGAACGGTAGAATGATATCACCGGAGAGGCGGAGAATCTGAAGGCCAATATGTTTGGCAATTGCCACCTGGGAAATCATGAAGCCGTGTGCGGTGTCTAATCATGGTCCAAAAACATACATGCCGAGAAAAAGTAGGGTCACCATACACCTCATGCCAGTGTTGTGAATCGAAGATAGAGTGGTAGTGGTAGACGGGGTCGTGCAAGGTTGAGGTGAACCCTGCTTCGGAGCTAGCTACCTGAGCAACTATCAGATAAAATCCATATCACCTGGACGGTACTCACCCCGATGTGTTGAAGAAAGACAGTGTAATCACTGCCTGAACCCAGAGGTTGTATATCAAGTTCATCGACGCCCCACTCCATTTGTTCGTATATAGCAGTTGCCTCAGCGTCAACTTCATCTCCGAAGAGTTCACCTTGATCCCAGTGTGCATCCCAAAGAGTCCGTCCGTCAGAAGTGGGATGAGGTATTTGCTCAGCTGTACTACGCAAGAGGTGCGCGAGCAACGGCGATGCCGAGGCCTTCAGACGTGATCCAGATACAGACGTATCTGTTGGGTAAAGTAAGATCCCAGTCACTCATGAAGTACGGAAGTATACCAAGATTAATGTAGGCAACAACGTGTTCACTGATCCAATCTGTAAAGTCTTCGCCCCACTCGGTGCTACCCACCAATCCATACTTGATGCATAGTTAGTGAAAGACGGCCCAACAACGACATTCTTACCTCCTCTCCATCCCAGCTAGCGATAAGAATTGTCCGAAGGGGCTTCCAACCACTTCGTAGCAACGTACCAAATCCGCGAATGGCTTCGTGGACAGAGACGGTACCTGAAGAAGGATCCGAGGCCCCAAGAACCTGGAAAGATCGATAAGTGATTTATGACCAAGTGCAGAGATCGTACCCAGGCTGGATGTGAGTATGAGTGGATGTTACATTCACTTTCAAATTACGAGACATACCATCTCGATGGTTTCCAAGTACGACAACCTCATCTTTAATGTGACCTGGTATTACACCAAAGGTATTCCAGATTGGTGTAACTTTCTCATCGACTGATCAGCAGGTCATTTGTTAAAACGACGATTGGTGTCATTTTATGAATCATACCATTGTTCACTAGCCTCACGACAGGTCCTCCCTTTCCATCTGCAAGATGGTCAAGTAAGACTTTGGCATTCAACCACGAAATGGGGAGACTGGGGATCGTAGGCTTGCTGCCTCCATCGACCCGTGTGCTATTCTCGTAAGCAGGATATCCTGGGGTTGAAGGATCTCCCGGGTAAAGGGATAAGAACTGGACGGAACCTCTTTGCACAGAAGTCGGGTTACGGGCTGGCCCATGAGGATAACTTGAATGCGTTGAGTGTTTAGCGTGCAATTGCAAGTGAATAGAAACTCACGGCAGGTATCCGTTCTCGGTGGTAACGGTACCGTCATCCCGCGGATCTGAATAGATCAAAACCGCGGCTGCACCAAGCTCCTGAGCTCTTTTGACCTGGACACACTACATTGAGATACAAGTATAGTCAAGCCAGCCATTGCCTACCTTGAGACCACGGAAATTACCACCGTAACGAGCAATCACAATCTTCCCGTTGAAATCGGTCCCTTGAGCCATCCGAATTAGGTAAACTATAACAGATAAGAAGAGTAGCATACCTGCTTCGACGAGGGCATCATAATCCTCCTTCCCTCCGTAGTTCACATTTACAAGCTTCCCTTGAGCCTTGCCACTAGGGCTGATCCCATGCCAAGCGAGGACTGCCGTTGCAAACTTAGTAGCCTCTGGATCCGTACCGTCGGAGACTTCCTCTAGTTCGGCAGTCCAAATAGGTTCCCCATCTTCGCCAAGAATCTCCAGACTATGGTTCAGAGGAGTATTGAGGATAGGATAGTAAGTATCAATCCAAGCTGTGGGCTCCGCGTATTTAGAAATGTTGAGAGTAGCCGCACGCGCTTCGTCGGAACCAGCGGGATAGATTGGTACCTCGGGTCCGTGATGAATGCCTAGCTCCCGCTGCAAGTGAGCGAGAAAATATTTCGCAGTTTCCAGGTCTCCGGGAGTACCGGCAAGGTGAGGTCTTGATGTGTATTGACGAGAGGTAGCAAGAGCACTCTGCTCGTTCGGAACTGTTCTGCCAAGAATATCGTTCCGATAGTAAGGGACGAGAGATATTAGACTAACAAAAAGAGTTTCTCTGCCTTGCTTCCTCTCAGAGGGCCATGGGGCTTTCTATTACCATGTTTCATGTACTCCTTCATGAGGGCATCATAGTTGCTATCTTGAACGCGTGTCGTATGCGACACACAATTTGAGTGCGATTTGGCCAAGAGGAACGATAACGCTAGAAGAAGCGAGAAAGCCAAGCATATCCACCTCTTTCTGTTGCTAGAAATCGGTTGCCAATAGCGTCGTTGCGTAGCAGGCGGTGGAATAATAGGCTCCGTGGTGATAAGGGTGGACTTGATATCGACGTAGTTATTGGAAGGTTGCTTGTCAGGGCCCATGGCAACCGCAAGAGGTGTTCTCTCTTCTACTTGCCTACTCGATAGTCTGTGAAAGACCCTGTGAATCAGTCAAGAGAGATTTGCGAGATAAGACTTGGGCAACTAGGCTTCAGGTTTGTCGCGAACAGAGGTTAAGAATGGTCTATTAGAGTCACGCGTAAAATTTAGACTAAACGGGGATACAGGTACGTAACAGGGCAGAATATACTTTGGGATCAAGTTTGTGATTCACATTCAAGTTGAGCCAAGTACATACTCTTATCGACGAGTCCTGGATAGCTTGAAACCTACACCTACTTGCTACCTTCCTGGTCCAGCTTCGCAAGCACCAAACAAGTCCTGGAGGCGATATAAACCTGCCATGTCCTAAGTCAGAGGCCTTGTCTGACGAAAGATGCAGTTCGAGTTAATACCTCAGTCCAATTTTTCCTTCCGTTCCACTCCAGAGGTGTCGTCATATGTTTACTCCCAGAGGTCACATTTTCAAATCCTCCATACACCTTGTCATCGCTGCTCAGAATGATTGTGTATTCACCAGCAACATCAACGCCGACCCGATAATCCGTGAATGATTGCGTGGGGTGGAAGTTGAATATGAATAGAAGGCCGGCTCGTTCATAAACAATCATCTTGTCCCCTTCGTGCTTGAGGGAGACATAGGCCTTATATGTGTATATGTTAGCTGAACAGTAACGGATCG
This sequence comes from Chiua aff. virens, assembly GCA_038094695.1. Taxonomy (NCBI): domain Eukaryota; kingdom Fungi; phylum Basidiomycota; class Agaricomycetes; order Boletales; family Boletaceae; genus Chiua; species Chiua aff. virens. Next base: position 4,613 of record JBBPUM010000004.1, read on the forward strand.
TGACATGTACATACTTGTGGGGAGGACAACCAATTGTACTTGCTTTCTAAACGATTCATCGCAGCGTCAAAGTTGTTCAGATACTGATAGCGCAGCAGATGATCGTCCACGATATTCCATTGTCGGCGTGCATACTGGAAGGAGTTATTGTTTCCTTCGCGGGGAAAGTCAAGCCACTGGATGGTCAATCAGAAAGACGGGGATGAATGCATGCGCGATGGCTACCACCTCTGGGTGTCCAAATTCATTTCCCTCAAAATTTAGATAACCTTCACCGCCAAGGGAATGAACTAGCAATCTAAACCAGTTAGACCATCGACCACAGGCGTATTTGAAGTGTGCTCACCGTATCATCTTGTGCAAAGCGATCCCACGTGCAATGACAGGGGTCATCGCTGTTAGATTTGACATATTGGTGTCTGAGATCTTCATTTCAGCAACCTCTTGATTGAAGCGAAACTGGACTTACACATTTCCTTGTCCATTAACCAAAACGCTAGAGTTTTGTCGCCGACCAATGCTTGATCGTGACTCTCAGCGTAAGCCACACTCCGCTCTCCATATCTACGATTTGTCAGTGTATGGACGATATTTGCCATGTCCCATTCATCGTCAGATTTGTGTTTGAGGAGTTTAATCCACATGTCTGGAATCGCCATAGACAATCGATAATCGAACCCAACACCACCCTGGCTGACGGGAATGCAGAGCAGAGGCATGCCAGAAACGTCCTCCGCAATGGTAATGACGGAGGGATAAAGTGAATGCAAAAAGTCGTTCGCCTGTATTCTCGTTAATTGATGACACAGCACCCAGGACCATTCACTTACCAACATCAGGTAAACAATAGCCTCCTCGTCCGCACTAGAACCAAAGTACTCGTGGTACCCGCCAGAAAACCCAGTCCCAATGCCGTGATGTACATACATCATGCTGGTGACTCCATCAAACCGAAATCCATCGAATTGGTATTCCTCCATGTAAAATCGTAGATTGCTGAGCAGAAACCTCTGAACCTCGTGTGAGCCATAGTTAAATAGTCTGCTGTCCCAGAGTTCGTGTCGCCCCTTGCTTCCCTCATGGAAGTAAAGGTGATCAGAGCCATCAAAGGCGTTCAATCCGTCCAGAACATTCTTGGATGCATGAGAGTGCACGACATCAAGGAGTACGACAATGCCCATTCCGTGGGCAGTATCAACGAGTTCTCGAAGCTCTTCGGGTGTACCATATCTGGAGCTCGCAGCAAAGAAGCTAGTCACTTGATATCCGAAAGCTACAAGGGGATCAGCGATCCAAATCTTCACGGGAGGGGGCGAGAAACTCACACGCATAGTAAGGGTGTTCCATAATCGCCATCAATTGGATGGTATTGTACCCAAGCTTCTGGATACGAGGAAGGACATCTTTAGTGAATTCGCTGTATGTTCCTACCCTGCGTTCTGCTGTTGAGATACCAACGTGGGCTTCATAAATTCTGACAGCCCGAGGCTGTGGAGGGCGAGGGTTCTTGAACTGGTAACGTTCCGTAGCAGGAGGGTTCCAAAACCGACTTTCGTACGTCGGGGAGTAGGTCAAGTCCTGAGTAACCCGGAGTATCCAGACGGGGACTCGTTCAACTCGGGCACCAGTTGGCAAGATCATAGAAATCTAATTTCAGGGGGGCATGATCTGTGTCGGGACTCGGAAGTGAAATCGTTGTCAAACTCACCTTAACTTTGGAGTCGTGAGGTATGATAGGCTTGCCAGGGGCTTCGGGAGGTAGAATGATCTCCCATATACCATATTGGTTCCTCGTCATAGGATGAGATAGCCTGTTCCATTGATCTGCAAAAATTTAGTATGAATATACGCATCGTGGAGAACTTGGACAGACTGAAGTCTCCGATCAGGTTGGCCTCTCGAGCGTTGGGAGCCCACTCCCGGTAGACCACGGTACCATCGTCTTTCACCGTGAAGCCCATTACTTCGTAACCCTTGGTAAAATTTTCGTAACCTCCTTCATGCTCCATGATGGTGTTCTTCCACTGTTGGAATCGCTCGTAGCGGTGCTGGATGGCCGGAAGGAACGGCTCCAAATATCCATCGAGTTGGAGGACACTTTGTGCATTGAACCGCGTTGACTTGTCGGACATGTCGATGGAAGTATAGAAGCAAGTGTCGGACAGATAAGGGAAAGTTGCGGATCATTTCTACGTGGTGCAAGCCAAATGAACGTGTTTTCTAATCGCCAGTGACAAGTCTACCGAAAAGGAACCAATTCTTCATTCAATCCAGCCCTGCTGCATCCCATAGACGATGACATCTCTCGCACACTTTGGACCGTTCAATGGTGCAGCCGTCTTCCGACGTCCTTTCTTTTCCTTTCGTACTGAAGCAACGCCAGTACTCAGTAACCTTTCCATCTGCACGAGGCAATCGTAACATTCCTGTTCGTCATACCCCACCGATGACATCATCCGAGTCTCTCCCGTCTGCTTCTTCCCTCCTGGGCACTTTATACGCTTTTCATGTAGTAGTTTGGTGACCAAGTAATGCAACCACTACCAAAGGACTGAGCCCAATCAAAGTACGTGGTGTAGGTTACTCACCATCACGTTCGTCAAGGGGTGATACGATTTCCAAGCACCGCCGATATGGTCCCTCATCATTCTGTAAATGTCGTACTGGTAGTCGCCTATATCTGAGTGTGAGTAGGTGCATCGGTGACCGGTTTGCAAAATCGGTAGTACCTTCTCCTTCAAATATCTCATCATCAAAAGGTGTCCAATAAACCTTGGAACCTCCGGCGACGTCTACAGCACTCATTCTAGATAAACCCAAATCGATTATAGTAACCTTGGCACCGAAGCGAGAGTCGTCCATCGGTACACGTGGCATGGGGTTTTTGCTCGTTGACTGTCTGAAAGGGACGCTCTTCACGAGAATTTGACCCCAATGGAGATCGCGATGCTTCACGGGCCTATCAGGTTCGACTGGCCACAACCTTAGAATCAACCTGGTTACACACCTCGAAGTGTACCAAATCCTCAACTTGTTCAAGAGCCCTTGCCACTTGCCAGAATACGCCACATGCCTGGTGCCAGCCAGACTTTGAGATACTTTTGAATGTTATCGATTCCAAGTCCGGACCACCATTTGGTAGTATAATAATCGCGTAGACTTGTGTCAACCCAAATGAATCTATTTCATGTTCAACGATAATACAGGGATTAGCAAGCTGTTGGGGCGTACCTGGTCGTATACTTTCGGACCCCTTCCTTTCGTTGTACTCATCCCAAAGATCTAAAAGTAGGGACGGGTACCTTCCCCTCACCACGTATGTTTTCAGGAGTTTGACGAACGTGTCACAGATCTCTCCGATTTCTCTTGTTACGATGATCTCCTTCAAGATGTCCTTAGCATCACTGGGAGCTGGTATTTCAGTGGTCCCTGGATATATTGATTCATCTTCTGACCGGATTGGTATGATTTTGAGTACCACGTCACCGATACCGAATACCTCCGAATACGATGCTTCCCCAATCTTACGAAACCTCGCATCTTCATTGTCCGCAGAAGACTGGACGACAGGATCGAACGGAAATGTCTCGATGAATGCAGAGAACTCGTATGGGGAGGCCTGAGCACATTCGGTCAACAGGGGTACGAGATATTCCGGCTGGGCTGATGCTGAGCCATCAATGTCTGTGACGTCGGAAAGATCTAGTTGTGCGAGGTCTAATGAGAGGTCTGCCTCCGTTGGTGTTGAAGGTGTCGGCGGTGGACGAGGAAATCCTGAACGACTCGAGCTACCACGAATCGGTGTAAGTTGTCTCGGTTTCAGAACAGGAAGAGGTGGAGCGAGGCGCGGTGGAACAGCAGTTGGACCGGGTGGTAAGGAAGGAGTTAATCGCACAGGTGTCTCTGGAGGTTCGAGGGGAAGTGGATGTATATCCGGAAGTTTCTTGCTAGTCGTGGATTTTCGGTATGGTGCAGGTGGAATAAGCACCTGGGCACGCGACCCTGATCTAGAGTGTGATCGCGCGAGACGAGTAGGAGGTTTCTTGCGTACAGTGCCTTTATCAGCCGTATCGGACTCGTCAGATGAAATAACGATTACTTGGCGTCGACGATTTGAATGCTTTATGACCTGTTTAGGGGAAACCAGCTCCACCTCACTGTCGTCAGTGATGGGGATAGGTTGAGTGGCCGTTTTGCGAGTTCGTTTACCATCTCTATTTGCAGTGTGTGCCTTGCTTGATTGAACCTCTGTACGAGAGAGACGGCGCTCTTGAGTCAACGTATTTCCGTCGTTGTCTAGAACAATGATGTCGACTGCGATAACTGATGAACGTGGCTTCAAGCTAGGACGCGCAGGTTTGATGGTAGATACTTTGGATTTACCCTTGATGGCAGAGGGAGAAATTTGCACGTTCGAAGAAATGCCATTTGAGCTAAGCGGGGTAAGAGGCTGGCGAGTGCTCGACTCTAGCTTGGCCTGCTGTTTAACCTTTGAAAGCAAGCTTTTGTTGCGATTCGATGTCGAAACCCTGGGGGAGCGACTTGGGCCCATGGGGCCGCGAGCCCGGGACTTCGCAGGTGAAACGACGATGTCATTTTCCCTCTTGAGGATTCGATGAGGCGGGGGTGGGGTATCTAAATCTGAGGCAGAGTCTACTGACTCTCGGTCTCGTCGGTCTGATACATTGATGATACGAGAACCTCGTCGACCGTATGAGTTGACTTGCTTCGTCCTTGTCCTGAGCATCGCCTTGATAGAACGGCGATGGATGGTATTGGTGGGAATGTCACGGTCGCTCGACTGATCAACGGGACAAACGCGTGTCCACAACGCGACAGCTCACGTGACATTAATTATCGAGAAGTCAGCATCGAGCACCTGGTTATCATGGCTCTTCCACAATCCCTACGCGTGTCTGTCACCCCTCCCGAGTTGGAACTGGTTGCATCGGAGAGCCTGGTCGAGATAGTTCCGTTGATTGGCATGGAGAAGACCGCTTTTATTTCGGTTTGAACCGCGTCTGCTTCCATGCTCCACACTCTGAGATAGTATCATGCCATCCAGGGCGCATACGGGCCACTACGTCCACCAAACAAGTGTCGCATACCACTCTGGATGGCAACGAACTTGAAGATGAAGAAGAAGTGCCATATCGTTCCCCCTGACTGGCTAGCTGTTGGTGGGCATCACTGGCAATGTCTGTCATCTTGATCTGATTTTATTTGGGCTCCAGAGTTCCTGCAAGATAGACTGTCAGAAGAAACTGGTGAACCTGGGTTTAGTCATCTGCCCTTTCGCTTTGCAGAGATCGCCAAAGTTATTTTGGACGTGTAAGCAGCTCGTCTCCTAAGTCACTTCAAACATTGTTCATCTCACTTAGGGCTTCCGACGATGTCCAGAACGCAGAAAAGGTAAGATCTCTGCTCAAGGATTTACGCGAGGCACGCCAGTCGAAGAGTCGAGATGGTCTCAGTCAAGTCGATCACGGTGAACTCAGTGTATGGTACCCTTGCTACTAGGTAATCTGTCTCCCACACTGAATCATTCCATTAGTTACCGAATCTGTGTTCAATGGAGGTCAACGAAATCAGACCCTATTTCGTGAAAGCGATGAATGTATTTACCCAACTTAGAGGCCAACCCGATGGAGAAGTGGCCCACGAGGAATGATGATAATGCATACACCACGCAAGCCAATATTCGACTATTTACAAGACGTCTGCCTGACAGGCAAAGGAAAAAAGTCAGAGATCTACCCTCCTTGGTTTGTTGGAGAGCTGATCCACCGTTTGAATGAATTCAAAGAACCCGAGTTAAATGTCCTTGAAACTACTACGACTGAAACATTGAAGGTCGACTCAGAACCAGTCAAATCACATCGACGATTGGAGTTGATGGATTCGCTCTGACAAGGCGTGTAGGCTGTCCTGGATACTGCCCAGCTCCTTCATCAATGTTGCTTCAGTTGACTGATTGAGGCCATTCGTATAAGAACCATCATTGGAATACGCAAACCACGGGGACCATACCTGTGCTGTATTCGGGAACTTCCTGACCAATTGATTGAAGGGCACTTTGCTGATCTGCAAACCGTGCTCTGCATCAGGCCCTTCAACAACCGGATCAGTGATCGCCGGATTTTCGAAATCGATCTCAGCATCTCCATTCAGCCAGTGCATCATCCATGATCTTTGCGTGGAGGAGGCTTCGAGGAAAGCAATAATAGACAACGGGATGAAGAAGATAGTAGTCATGACCACTCGATTCAGCTAACCGAAGCAGTGTTAGCTAATATAGTGGGAGGCACAATACAGCTGTACCTTGGCGTAACTCTTGCCCGTTAATCCACAAAGTCTGTGATTCCCATTAGCATATTGCATATCAACATTCAGTTTGCCCTTACTCCAGTGGCGCGATAAAGAAAGCCTCCGCAATGTTGAAAGGTGCAGGATAAGCATACGAGTCGGGCGCTCTGGTTAATTGGACTGTTTTCCACGCAAAAAATGCCATGTATTCAGCTGGCGCATCAGCGACAACCTGAGCGCCAAAAGTTGAGAAAATGAAGTCCAACATGTGAACGACGACTGACTTCGGAATACGCAGAGGCAAACAGAGAGATCAAGACATTCAACAAGATCACCACCGTGGAGAGGTTCCAACTTGACACCAATCCTGATGAGCAAAGAAAAACCAGATTAGACTATTGCTCACAGGTAGTAGAGCGCCATTCCCACGGGGCTAAGAAAGAAGAATTGAGTCAAAGGAATCTCTGCATCAAAAAATCGCGATCTGACCTGCCCGAGAATCTGTCATAGTTTGGGGACCTGGCCCGAGAGCGTCCAGAAGAGTACTGCTGAAGCGGATGAACTCACTGGAGGAGGCCTTGCAACAGGACATTGATGACCTACAAAAAGTGCATCAGTCTAGTTACGTTCAGGCGCATTTATGACTCACGGTATACGCATGATTAACCTCACCATCCGCGGCATCCAAGGCATACATCGCCTGCACAAACCCAGCACCCAAGAGGCATAACAACTAACAGCGTTACAGTATTTCAGATGTCATCCCAGAACGATGAGGTTTGTACAAACCGCAAAGAAAATACCCGATTCCTGTAGCATCCGCGACACACAAATTTGCATAGTCCCTATGTACCTGTATACAAGGGAGAGCGTAAGGGACAATCATACAAGGTAACTTCCGGTGCTTACTGGTAACCATCAAATACCGTCACGAGTTCTGCGAACTCTCTTCAGCAAGTTATTCATGAAAAGAAACATGGTCTCACTCATCCTGGACAACGAAAGTCATTGTCTCCGACACAGATCAGGAGCATCCAAATAATCTCACCAAATGAAAGGGGCGACAAAACTCAGAACCTGGAAACTCTTCAACATAAGATCACTGGCTGTTCCTTCTGCAGCCCGAAGGCCCAGAATACGAAGGATGAATGCCGCCAGAAGCAGCGTGTTGGTGATCAACCCAATGGCATTCCAAAACCCGAAAAATCGCCAGGACGCATAGTGGAGAAGTTTGTACCACTTGCTCGGGGTCAGGAAAGTACAACCCGAAATTTCCACACGAGACATACTTTATGCATGTCTGAGGCATGGTAAGAATCAGTAATACACCCACAGCGAGCGCCTGAGAAAGTACCTTCAAGAAAAAAGGAAAGTGCCATGATATAAAGCATGTACTCCCAGGCATCGAGCGATGTATGATAAGGATTTACTCGTTCAATAGGTTCTCTGACTGCATGACCAGAATGTCAGTGTCGTATTTATTCGGTCAACCCATTCCTGACCAGCTTGTGAGTATACACCCAAGAAAACGAACCAAACCACGATTCGGAAAATGTTCTGATACCTAGATACTCAATGAACTGGGATACAGGAACAGTAGAAAATCACCTACCGGGGCACTGACATACGCGAGGGGTCAATATGGCTCCAGAAACCTCCGTACGGAGTTTTGCGATAGGGTCTATCTGGTGAGGCGTCAAAGAGGAACGAGTATCACAAGGGGTAACTTGCACTGGATATCATCGTCTTCATCAATAGATTGGATAAGAAGACCGTTCCAAATGGAATTCACGACTGTTGTGCATTCTTAGCTTCTACCTCGCCCGTGTCTGGGACGCTCACCGTCTTGAACTTCATTGCAAGACAAAAATATCGTGCTGACATGAATTACGACAATGATCCGGAAAGAATTGAAAGCAAGAGACCCACCAGTGATTCTCGACAGCAACTTCAAGAGCACTGGAAGCCTCGCTGATTTCACCATCGTTTTCTCTGTACCTGTATCGATTGGTGACCAGTCCAACGACCTTGTCCAAAGGCGACTGGTGCACAACTCTACGTGCAATCACTTCGCAAGCCACAGCTTAAAAGGTCCTTTACAAACAGATCTTATATATACAGATCAAAACGTACCACGACCAAGGTTTTCACCATGGTTAGCAGGGTCGCGTCGTGATTCCCGGATGAACTCGAAATGTGCACGAAGGAGGCAATATGGGAGCTAGGAATGACAGACTTCACGTTCAATCGTGATTCGTGGTAGCCAACTTGAAAGCGGACTCACCTCATCCCCGAAGTCACCAGCAGCCTTCACGTAGGACTTGATCACCGTCGGTGTGATGATTCGACTCGTAGGATCATTGATCATCTTAACGTCAACTTCGAGGGGAAGAAGTGTCAGCGTTAAAGCGCGCAAGCGCTTTATGAGCTCTGAAAAAGTCGTTCTGGTCGAATTCACGTCTTCACAACAGGAGGAGACCGACATACTTGTCAGAGTATCTGGAGACGGTTTCTTGCACTCGGAAGGCAGCGTATTGACCTGTTCATTGTCCATGCGTTGATCACGATACATTGTATGTTGTTCGGAACAAGGGGTTGAAGGGCTGACAACTTGGCCTCGTTGCTCCTAACTTGAGCTAAACTAGTTGCGGCTGACACCGTGACAGCGTGGCTGTGAGTAACCCTTGTCTCTGACTATCCCATGCCGGTCAGTAAGACGATCATCCTCGCCGACAGCAATGGAGACGATAACGCTCGTTCATTGATGTCTAGGCTTATCACTCAGCACTTAACGAGGTAGAGGATGCCCGGCAGGTGGGCAACATGTCCATCCTGCCTATCAAGACCAGAATCCGCGGTCCAGCACCCGTCGGTACGCTGCAACGACCGTACCTCATTCCCGGCCTAAGACACATTTTTAGCTGAACCAGAACAAGCTGATATCATCGATGAAACGTTGGATCTCTTTCGTGCAAACTCTCTCTTCCGTAATTTTGAGATCAAAGGGCCTGCGGATCGCCTGCTCATCGTCCTCATCCTCTTTGTATCCGACTGTCTGGCCAAGATCGGCACCGCTAAAATCGTTCCATCACAAATTGAGGCATCTAAAATGCTGAATACTCTTTCCGTGGACAACTTCCCGATCCCTGGCGATGCTAATTTTGCATTGAACGCTCACTATGCAGCACCAGGAAATCGGGCAGATGCAGGTGCGGACCTAAACTTACGCGCCAACTTCCCCACTCACAAATCAGTTAGACTATCTCCGTACATACTTGACACAAGTTCGTCAGGAACTCGCTGCCAGACTCGTGGAACGGCTGTATGCAGACGGTAGCGGGAAGCCGAGCAAGTGGTGGATGGCGTTCCAAAAGAGACGATTCATGAACCGTAGCTTGGGTTCATAAATGATTCCAGGCTAAACCCACGAACGCGAGTGTATTCCAGGTTTATACTAGTGTTTTCTCCGTTCATTAGGATTCTTCCTCCCATAACCAATTTGTGGCATGCCGTCTTTGCCTCCTGTCCTCCCTTTTGTCGAGCCGCCAAGCATACCTGGTATCCAGTCTGGATCTGACCAGTTTCCGACTGCAACTCCGCCTTCCCCACCTTTATCCAAGAGACCTTTGATCATTCGCTGCTCTTCGCGTTCTCTTTTGCCATCTGTCCGCTTTTTCGCTCGCATATATTCCAGCTGGTCTTCACGGAGAATCAAGCCAGTCCCAGGCCCTGTCTTGGCAGAACCTGGTCGAGGAGCGGGTATTGAGTATTTCGTTCCGCGTAACTTGTATTGGAAGTTCTTTTTTAGATGTAGCTCCATAACAGGGGCGTCTGCAGCGGCGTCGGGAGAAGAAAGAGTTACGGATGCTCTCAACAACGTTGGATTTCCACACGAGGGACAAAACTGCTTTGAATTGTCCTTGCATATTCTGGGAGGGACGTCAGCGCGAGGCGCAAAGCGCGAACGAGAGATGGATCGCGCTCACTTGAAGCAAGCATGACATCTGAGCACCCAATTTTTCACTTTTTGTATTCGCTTGCCTTGGGTACCGACCAATGCCAATCCCATTTGAAGCAAGACATTTTGCATGGCAAAATCTGCAGTCATACATCCAGCCAAAATTGTTTCTTCATCGGTTGCTCGTTGCCGCTCCTTTGAATCATCCAATGAAGGAAGAAGTTTAAGAGCGCGTGATTTGTGCAAAGCGACATTGTCAGGAGTTATCCACTCTCCTTCTCCGTCATCATCTTCAGTTAATGGGTCGTCATAAAGTGGCGCGTCCAAATCTGGCGTCTGTTGCATAGCGAAACTACCACCTGACCCCAAGTCCTGTGCTTTCGAGTCGGGAGGTTCGTTCTCAGGAAGTAAACTGCTCGGATCACCTATCGATAGATCTTCTGTAGCACGGCTGAGATCGTCAATGTCCTCTTCTTTGTCGGCCTGCGGTTCCGCTCGGGGTGACAGAGATGATTTTATCTGTTCTGAATCAAGGTGTGACCCTTCGGGGACATCCTCGGTGTCAGCTGCAAACACTGGGGCAGTCCGAGTTTCTGTGGTAGATTGTAGTACTTCTCCATCTCCAGCGCTGCCCGGTTTATTCTACACATATGGTTTGCAAAATACCGTGGTAGAGATGAGTCAGCCCTACCTCTTTCTCTAAAATTGCATTCTCTTCGAGTTGTAGTGTGTGGGTGAGGGCGAGGACGGACATATCGGCGTGAGATAAGACGGCATAGTCGCCGGTTTTTTTCGCGAACTGTATCACTGGCGGGCCGGTGAGTAGGAAGATAGCAAGCACGAGACCTGGTCAGTACCTTGAGCAAGTGAAGCAGGATCGGGGTCCCGTATGGTGACTCGGACACCCGTGGAAAGCCCGAGCTGCTCAAAGTGTTCCCGGGCACGTTTATCTTTGAGCTCATCCAAGACCTGAGGGACGGTGAAGTAGTTGTCCGCGAGGCCCCGGAGCGGAGAGAGAGAGAGAAGAGGGCCCGAGTCGAGGACCAGGTTTTTGCAGCGCTTGCTGCTGGACATGGTAGTATCTAATCTACACCCGTGGGAAATATATTAACCTTGATCTCATGATATCGATCATGCTACTATAATAACGAGCACTCGAAGCGAGGAAGGAGCCCACCGTGATCATGGCAGCCAAACAGTGCGTATCAACCCTGTCTATCCACTCTCGCTCACCAGACTCCCAGATATCGCATCGTCGTTCTCCCTGGCGATGGCATCGGTATGTCTTCCTCCAATCCGCTTGTCTAATCTGAAAATCGTGTTTTTCAAGGTCCCGATGTCGTCGAGCAAGCGACCCGAGTACTGAAACTCATCTCAGAGGTGTCTTCCGCAACAAAACTCGTCCTCGAACCCCACGATTTCGGAGGTTGTGCCATCGACAAGCATGGCGAGCCTCTGCCTGCTTCAACCCTCAAAGCCTGCCAGGAAGCAGACGCAATATTGATGGGTGACTCAGAAACATAGCCATAACAATTGTTAAACTCACCATCCTCCAGGCTCGGTTGGTGGTCCGAAGTGGGGTCCGGAGGCCAAGGTTCGCCCCGAACAAGGCCTCCTCGCACTCCGCAAAGCACTGGGCCTGTATGCAAACGTTCGACCTGCCAACTTTGCGTCCGATTCCCTGCTTTCATACTCTCCTTTGAAACCAGAAATCGCCAACGGTGTTGACATGATCGTCATCCGTGAACTTATCGGTGGGCTCTACTTTGGCCCCCGCCAAGAACAAGGCGATGGAGACTCGGCGTACGACACCATGGTGTACAGCGTCCCAGAGGTGCAGAGAATTACACGCGTCGCGGCGCAGATCGCGTTGGCTGCCAACCCACCCCTCCCTATCCACTCTATTGACAAAGCCAACGTTCTCGCGAGCTCGAGACTTTGGAGGAAAGTCGTCACCGAAACATTGCAAAAGGAATACCCTCAGTTAACTCTCGACCATTACTTGGTTGACACTGCTGCAATGTTGATCGTGGCCAACCCCAAGAAACTGAATGGGGTCATCCTCACCGAGAACATGTTCGGTGACATGTGCGTACCTTGTGTGCCGCTCCCTATGTCCGTCTAATTTTCTTTCAGTCTTTCGGATGAAACCAGTGTCATACCAGGTTCTCTTGGCTTGCTGCCTTCTGCATCTCTTGCAGGAGCGCCAGCATCCCCCTTGGATCCATCGTTCAAGCCTACATCAGGCCTTTATGAACCGATCCATGGTTCCGCGCCAGATATCGCTGGCAAGGGAATTGCAAACCCCGTTGGGACCATTCTTAGTGCAGCGATGCTCTTGCGGTACTCTCTTGGGCTTGAGAAGGAGGCCCAGGCCGTTGAAGCTGCTGTTCGTAAAGTTCTTGATGATGAAAACATTGGTGGTTATGGCAAGAGGACGGCTGACTTGGGTGGTCAAGCCACTACCGTAGAACTCGGTGACAAAGTAGTCGAAGCGCTGAAACAATTGCTCTAAGTGGTACTGAACGCAACTGTACAACACTGTAATAATATGTTTGTACATAGTGCGGATACTCGAGCATTCTTGATTCAGAGTCAAAACTTCAAGAGAGCACTAGCGACTGATGTCCAAAAATCCAGTGCTTTGAGATCATTTCCAGCGGCTATTAGGGACGAGTCTTAACTATCTCGACAATGTTGACACACTTCCGAGACATCCTCTGCTGACGATGTGAACATGCCGTCCAATGATATATAAAGTCCATTCTCTACATGAACGGGGAAGGAAAATCCAGCATACAGAAAACAAATACGCGTTGCTTAACACGATAGCATCCTTAAACAACTAACAATCGTTATTCCGGGACCTAGAACATGTTGGCTAGTTTGCTTGCGGCAACTTTTGCATCCAGTCGTGGACGTGACGGCTGAACACGCACGGATTGCGACATATTTGTCGGTGACAAATGTGCGAGAGGATCGAGGACTTGTGATTGTGCTGGTTGTGGATTTGTAGGTACGACGGATGGAGTAGAGAGCGGGTCCGTGCTGGTAAGAGGATGGCCAGACGACTGGGGTGTAGACGTGGACGTCTGTACTGTGCTGCCCAGTGGTCCCTGAGGGAGCGAGGTCGAAGAAGACGGGAGACTCGTGACCATAGGCCCGTAAGGTGAAGGGGTAGGCTTCACAAACATCGATTGGGTCCCATCGCCAAAACGACCGCTACCAGCGACGGGGGCGGTTGAACTCCGTGCCGTAGACGGTCCTGCACTTGGTGACTGTGGAGCCGCGCTGTGCGGTCGAAATGTACTCTGAGTTACTGAGGGCGCATCAACTGGGAAACCACCGGACCGCCGCACAACAGGCGGTGGGGTAATTGTGGACCTTATCATTGGGCGGATGTCGTCCTCCAACGGCGGGACAATGGAGGGTTTGGGATAGTTATTAGGTTTAGGTACAGGGGATTTCTGGTTGGCGGTATTAATGTCTCCCTTGACGGATTCAAGCTCCCTGAGAAGCTGTTTCTCGTACTGTATAGCGGAACGCGCATGTTCGATCAAGGCAGCAGTTACATCATCCGTGACTGTCTTTGTGTGTGTTGCAAAGGCACGGTGAAGATTTTGGGAGATGCCTTCCGCGCGTTGTGCAAGTACTTGTTCGTACTTGTTGGCCTACGAAGGTATCTCAGTGGCAAGGATTCCACGTATGACGAGAGACGCACCTCCTCCAACTCCTCCAACGCTTCGTCCACCCGCTCAGGTCGAATATTAGAGCTGGCTTTCAGCCTCTCTATATTCCTTCTCTTGGATATCGTCGCCTTGACAGCGGCTTGATATTCCTCCAAAACACTCGCTCGTTGGAGCAGTGCTTCTTTGGCAGAGCGTGCGTTCATCCCTTGATAACCAAGTGTATCACCAACAACAACACATTCACTTATGGACTGTGCTTGGTCGAGGTCGGCGAGACTATGCCACGCCCTTCCTAATTTCCGCATTGCGTTCCCCAGTGGGACATGCGCCTCTGAAGAGGCGACATTAATCAACTTGTTTCCCATTTCGGTATGTGCAGCGGATAGCGCTGCGATAAACACTCAGATCAAGGTACGCAGGCAAGCACAGAACACACTCACATCTCCTGGCCACGGAAAGTTTGTCGATGGCCTTTGCGGCTTCAAAGAATTGGGTTTCAAGTTTGGTAAGTTCAAATCTGGCGCGCTGAAGCCCTTCATCTTCGTCTGGCACATTACGACGGATGAGTCCGAACCCGGAACCTGTTTTTCGCTTCGGGCGTGGCATCGGCTGATATCCAAAATCACTTTCGATGAACGACCGTAGGTCCTCGTCGTGCATAACGATTGGATCTTCGCATATCCGTGACAACCATCTCTGTAACATAATTCGCACAAGACGATCGTCTTCTTCATCTGTTGGGGCCGAGGTCTGGGCAAGGGGGAGAGCAGGGATGATGGTATGCGGACAATTGTTGAGCAAGGCATCATAGAACTGCTGAAACTCGACAAACGAGCGGGAGACGTTGCGGTACGTTGTACCCGTGAAATTGGTAAGATTCGTCTACATGTATGGAATGAGCGGGTGGATGGATGGTAGCTAGCCTGATGTATGCAGTACGCACCTGAGCATCAAATTTGAAGAGAACATCCCTTCTGTTGCGATCCAACCCGGTAATTCGAACACGGAGGTATGGTTCACTCTTCTCGTATTTTACGCCGTTTGAGCCAACGGTTGTCTGAGGAGAAATGAGGCCAGGTTCAGGTGCACCATAAATTTTGGGTTCTTTTCCAAAGAGGCTGTCTGATGGAATCTTTTGGGGGGAGACTGACAACGGCGAAGCACGACGAAGATTGGGTATCGGGGAATTGGGTTCATGTGGAGTAGTTGGCCAGGGTGGGACAGAGTTGTCGCTACCATTGGCGAAGATAGAGCTCGTCGACGCAAGGGGATCGTACATGGCAGACCCTGCGTATCAGCAGGATAACAGACCCCACCAGTGTATACGGAATTTACGTAATCAAACGGTCTAAGAACATATATAACACTACTACATAGGAATAACTTCAGATATTTAAGTACTTCTAAGGCTACTCGTCGACATCAAGGATATTATTCAACGGCAACATATGTCCCATCCGTAATACCTTAGTCCGCAGGTACTTGTTCAAGTCCGCACCTCGCACCATATCTCCACCGATCATGGTCGCGCCTGCCCTTCGACTCTCGGACGATGCAGACTCGGACTGGCATTTCCACGACCTCGGTACCATCGGCACGCGCTCGAGGACTCTTAAACCCTCATTTTCTAGTGCCATGACCTTGTCTGGATTATTCGTCAACAGCCGGATGCCCTCTCCTTGTTCCGAGCCCAGCCCTAGGTCTCTTAGGATGGCTGCTGCGATGTCGTATCCACGTTCATCGGCCTTGTGCCCCAGGAGGAGGTTGGCAGTGACGGTGTCGTGCCCAAGGTCTTGAAGGTTATAGGCCCGGATCTTGGACAACAAGCCGATGCCACGACCCTCCTGTCGGAGATAGATGATAGCACCCCTCCCGTGAATGAATGTAGAAGAGGATGGTTGGATGGGCTGAGAAATAAGGCGAATTGCCTCGTCAAGCTGTTCTCCGCAGTCACAGCGCATGCTCCCGATAGTTTCACCAGTGAAACATTCGGAATGAATCCGGACAAGCGGAGGGGGCACATCTGTAAAAGTATGTGATTGGTCTATGGGCCGAGAAGCGATCTTAGATTCTGGGGAAAGTCTTCCTAGATAGGCGCCCCTGATAACCCGATCCTCCTGTGTTTCGCCGTCACTCCAAACGGCATCAAGAGAGTGACTACGTATGGGTGGTGCGGTGGATTGGCTGTCTAAGGAATACTGGGCGGGGTCGATGACGATTGCTAAATGCTCCTTGTTGTCATGGTTATTATGATAGAGATGTAAGAAAGCAGTGCCATGGGGAGTGGGTATACGAGTGCGGGCCATGCACCGAACCTGGACACGTGGTTCGGAGAGGCGTCTATCACGTGAAAGCGCAGCAGCACCGACAGCCGAAAAAGCCGAAGGGGACTCGGTCGGCAGAGAGCTAGTGAGGTGTGGTATACTCTCTCTCCCCTCGACTTGGGACGGTTGGGGTGGATGATCCTGAGCTCTCAGACGTAGTCGTCTGGGTGCTTGCCTGCTGATATAAGGTCGCTTGTGTTCGGGAAGTACATTCCAGTCGTCCGAACGCTTCACTCGTTCGGGACTCTGGGAGAGCGGCAGACGAGGAGCATGACTGGAGTGGTTGCGTGTAGTGTGGGGACCTGCTTCGAAGGCAGCCGCAAAGATGAGGGAGTCGAGTGCGTCATCCCTCTTGGAGTGGCGTTTGAGAGACCGGGAACGCGAGAGGAGATCATGTATGGCATCCGATTCTGCGCTGAAGTGGGAGGAAAGGATTGGCGATTCTGCAAGGGCCATTTATAAGGACGGGATGGAAGGAGAGTCGTGAGGAGGGCGCCGAAAAGTTGCTGATTGATATACGTTTCGTGCATGGAAAAATACGCATGTCATCTCCCCGTCATCCAGCACGTGACGGAACGGGCTGTTCTCACCTTTGCGAACGGTCTGCATGGGCGGTCCAACGAGGGTGTCGGTAGGACGTCCTGGCCCGCGACCCTGGGGGTATGTATGCACAGTGCGCGTCATGTGTTCTAGAGGACGGCTACGAGTCGAACGACGAGGAGACGCGGCGAGGAGACGGCAGTAGAACGGGGGAGACGCGGGTGTCTCCCACCAGCACAGGTGGCCGGGAATTCTCAAGGAGTGTTAGTGAGCCCGAGGCAAGTCCGAGTCAGGGTTGCGCAAGCGAACGGGGTTGATCGATGTCGATGTCCTCCGGATTGCGGATCCCATCGATCTCGTGACGACGTTAAAAAAACGCGTTCGCCTTGCATCCGCCTCGTGTCCTTCTCTCCTCTCGCCTTGTCCCCAGGAAAATCGTTGGGTAACTTCCCGTAACGCTCCATTCTGGCTCGGATCTCTTTCCGATTCAATTCAATCTCGTATTAAAAAAAAGGTCGCGTCCCTTGTACTCCTCTTCATCATGATGAGTCACGACCTCGACCCTCCTGCACAACGTCCAAACCTCGAATCGCCGTCGCGAATAGCCAATATGGAGTGAGTTCAACATTGCTTCCTCGGACGTGCACTAAATCACCATCCGCGCGACAGCAATCATACTGTTGTGAACCAGCCCCCGCCGTTCAATCCCCCCAGGGTTCCCACCAGCACTCCAGCTCTTGCGGGCGGAAATGGCCCGCGCCCTCTAGAACCCATAACCCTGCAAGACAGACATCAATCTGCCCTCCGCCAGATCCACACTCTCCAGTCCCAGAATACAAACCTATACGACGATAACTGCCGTCTTGTCAACACGATCAATATGCTTAACGATCGCTTAACATTCTTTGCTGCACCTCAGAACACGCAGCTGCAACACTATACAGACGTCCAACAAAAGCTCCGCGCGAGCGAGGAAAGTCGAGCATTGCTCAGCCGCAAGTACCAGGAGCTCTTGCAGTGCATTCCTGCCGGCTCGGCCCAGCATTGTCTTAGCATAGAACTCCAAAGTCTCCAGGATGCATATACGGCACTCGACAGGGACTTTCGCGTCTTGCGCGAAAAGTATGTCCGACTCAAAACATTTACCGACCAAAATCGCTTGGTTCCACAACACTCACAGTCAAGCCCACAAGGACAAGGTGTAGGTAAGTCCTCTCTATGATAGCGATATCGACACACTGAAAGCAGCTGATTTGCCCCTAATTAGTCAGGGGCGTCCGTTCCGAGGTAAAAGTTAGCTCACTAGTTTCTGTTCGTTTCCTTATTCTTCAGTGTATTACGCAGCCCCGGATCCCAAACGCTCCATTCCGTGCTCCCAACCAAAACCCGAGTATTTCCACGTCACCCACATCCGCAATACCCCAAGGTTTGTTAGATCAGCGGGAGCGTCAACAACGACGCAGTTCCGAGGGTTTCGTCGCCCCGGTTCGTTTTATTTATCGTCTGAGATGTGCAGGCAACTCAAGTCACATACCTAGTCATCGCTTCGCTCAGGCCCGACTCCTATAGCTACCTCATGGGCAACGCCTCTTCCCACTCCACCGCCAAGTGCACCCCTACCTGGGAGTCACTTTCCGCAGTCAGGTTTCCCTGTTCATGCACCTGTACCTGCTGGGTCCCTTCGTCCTTTGCATCATGCACAAGCAGATCCGCTCCGCGTGCCTAACCTGCCCTCCGTGCCTCAATCCCGGCATCCCATGGTGCCAAGTGTCCCAGAACAACTCAAAGCAGCCATAAATCACTATCAGCGCACCGGAGAAGTTGCGCATCCCGCCAGCAATCAACTAGTTCCATGTTCTCCGCATACTCCAGTTCTTAAATCATCGGATTCAAGTCCGCTCAAACAAAAGCGACCAAGTTGTGAAATTCAGACCTGTACGAGCCCGGAACGGGAACATAAGAAACCCCGCATCGAAGAAGTGACTCAGCCGGAGCCGAGAGCTCTCCCCGATATACCCCCAGCGAACAATACATGTATGCCAACGCCACCGGACTCCGACGAGCCTTCCATTGCCAACGACCCCAAACCCTCGGTGTCCGGTTCAGAGGTTCGATCAGAGGAAGAATGTGTCAACATCATCTTTGAACAAGACGCTGAGACCACGAATGGCGTCTTTTGTTCTCTGTGTTTGTGGGTTTTGATTTCTCGTTCGTCAGCGTTTGGTCTGCTTAACCTTGGGATAGCGATCGATTCCAGGCGGGAGTGATCCCGGAGCCGCCCGACGTATTAGTTCAACCCGAATTCAACACACTCTTGACACACTGTACGACTATGCATCCGGCCGTGTGGGAGGCGTTGCGGCAAGCTCCAAGTGAGAGAGAAGTAGTCACATGAGCAAGTACTTTATTCCCCACCCCGTTTATATTGTATCTCTTTTTAATTATTGGTAGCCATGTATAGATAATTCAGCCGCAATTGCAGCGGGTTGAACGCTTCGACGCGGGTCGGCCTAGCGACAGACTTTTAGGGATCTTGCCTTGGTCAGTATAAGACTGCAAGTATGAGATTTTGAGATGGACCCTTCTGGTTTATTAGCCATTAGTTCTTCGTGACTTGCAAACCCATGATTCCAGCAATATGGGTTCCATCGAACGTAAATTGTATCTAGTACGTTTACATTGATGTATGTACTACGAGCGATCCAAGTCTTATCCAAGTTCTCTGAATAACTCATGGTTTGATGTCGTCGGCGAGTTTGGTCAGTAAACCAGTCAGCCGCGCAACCTCATACTCGACCAACGTTGCATTTTGTTCATACAAGATCGCTTCGGTAAGGGCCGGGAGGGTCGTCGCACCATAACCTACCAATGCAGTTAGACGTGTATTCCTCCCGAGATCATCCAGAGACTTACCGAGATACTTTCCAGGCGCAACACCAAGATGTCGGTACCACTCGCGATCTTTCACTCCTTCCTCCGAGATAAATCCTCGTTCAAACAAGGATAGTTTCTGATTCACTTTTTTCACTCTGGCGGCTGCCTTGATCAGATCACAGAGTGGCCCCGTGTGAGACTCGCAGAGGTCTTGTTTGGCGATGTCCTCGATGTCATTCAACACGTGAAGTGCAGGGAATTCGAATTCCACGTCACTCAGTTCGGGAGCTGAGGAACCGATTCCAATGTGGCGCTTGACCCACTCCTTGAAGCGACTTAAAATGTGACGGCCAAATCGCCCACGACGGAGCTTGCGAACGGCTTTGCGGAAAGTCTGTTCGGCTTCTACTTTCTCGTCATCGAGTTCTGTGCTTGCGCGCCGTAAGCCTGAGATCGCATCACGGACTTTGCGGAGATCTGGGAGGGTAGCGAGCGCGGAAGCCGATTCTTCCACGCTGACAGAGCTATGTTGGTCGAGGAGCAGATTCAGACAATGAAATGCTTACGTGTCAACGTATGAATCGAGCTGCAACGCGTACTCTGTTGTATTCAGAGGTAGAACGATCGAATCTGACAATCTGAGCGTAAGAAGGCCCAAGGTCTTCGCAAGTGCAACCTGAGTCGAATGAAACACATTCAGCAAACGAAGCGAGAAAGTGTATTATCAACACCCACATGACGGTGGAAACCAGGGTCGGCATACATCTCTTGCCACATCTGAGAATCATAAATGGAGTGATAATGGTAAGGAGGGTCAGTGGGCGTAGAGGAAAACCCTTGATCAGAGCTAGCAACCTAGCATGTTGTGTTAGAAATCTACTGGAAATCATGAATTCTGCAACTGACACCAAGTCTCTGCAAGAACACAGTATAATCACTTCCGGAGCCGAGTGGAGACACCGCGTGAACGTCATCCTCTAAGGTCGCTCGTGCGCGGGCCTGGTTTTGTGCGGCCCACATCACAGCAAAATCTGCGTCCTGTTCGCCAGTGTAGGATCCCGAATCATAAAGTGCGTCCCAAACTGTCCTGCTGGAATCAGTGGGATGAGGAACGTCCTGTGCACTGCGTCTGATTAGATGCGCAAGTGAGGGGGAGCCCGATGCTTGGTAGCGGGACCCGGAAACTGAAACGTCTGTGTTTCACTTGTTAGCAGCAGAAAAATCTTGATAAGCTACATAATTACTAACCAACATTAACATAGGAGACAGCGTGGGCCTGAATCCATTCCGCAAAGTCCTCGCCCCACTCTGTGCTTCCAATGAGTCCATACTGCAACGGAACAACTCAGAAACACTCTTAAAAGGTTAGGAAACCTCGCCGACCTCTTCAGCGTCCCAACTTGCGATAACAAGGGTTCGAAGAGGCTTCCAACCGCGCCTGACCAATGTACCAAGACCACGAATGACCTCGAGCAACGACACAGTGCCAGATGTTGGATCGGCCGCACCCATGACCCAAGCTAGAGGAAATATGTACTCAGCAAACAAGTCACATTTTGAATGAGCGACCAACCGTCTCTGTGACAACCGAGAACGACAACTTCGTCCTTGATGTGACCGGGTATAGCGGCCATTGTGTTCCAGATAGGAATCACTCTGGTGTTGACTATGTTGAAGCAAAAAGATCACAATCATCACTACTTATGATCATCATACTACGTACCATCATTGGCCATCTTGATGACTCGATTTCCAACTTTCCCATCCAGCTTTCTACCCTCCGTAACACCACCGAGCTCTTGCTCAAGCAAGTATTTTGCATTGGCCCAGGAAAGCGGTAAACTAGGGATGTGTGGTATATTTCCACCCTCAATGCGAGTTGCATTTTCGTATGCAGGATAACCAGGGGTAGTAGGATCACCTGGGTAGGTTGACAAGTACTGTACGGAGCCACGCTGAATCGACGTCGGGTTGCGTGCAGGACCAGCGGGATACGGCAGGTAGCCATTCTCAACAACCACGGATCCATCGTCACGAGGGTCAGAATAGATCAAAGTTCCAACGGCACCTCGCTCCTCAGCGCCCTTGATCTAAATTAAGAGTCAGTCCGATTTGACACATGAAGCTTATGCAAGCCGTTGCTCACCTTGAGGCCACGGAAAGTGGCGCCATAACGTGCGAGGACAATCTTTCCAGTAAGATCCACGCCCATCGCATCAAGTTTGTCAAAGTCGTCTTTCGTACCGTAATTAACATAAACAATTGGGCCAACGGCTTCACCACCAGCACTGAGACCGTGCCAAGATGGGATGGCGTGCTTGTACTTTGCAGCCGTCTCGTCGGCGGGGTCACCATCCTCCAAGAGATCGGCTGTCCAGACGGATTTCCCATCCTGACCGAGTATTTCTAGAGATATGCCATCGGCATTGCCGGTGTTCATGACCGGGTAATAAACATCAATCCAAGCATTCGGTGATTTGAGCTCCGAGGTGGTGCTCAATGTTGCCTCGCGCGACTCTGCAGAGCCAGCGTCGAAAATGGATTCGATTGAGGAGGAAATACCGAATTCATTCTGGAAGAGGGACAGGATGTCTTTTGCATCCTGGAAGTCTTCCTGCGAGCCCGCCAGATGGGGATGGGTTGCATAATAGCGTGAATTCGCCACAGCAGATTCAGTGGAGGGGACAGCACTAGTGCGAGACTCGTCAGTTGGAATCGAGGCACAAGAGGAAACTGACAGGAAGGCATCCTCAATGCGGCTGATATACTTGTCAAAGGGGTCACTGCCAACGGAGCAAGAATGCCTCCAAGTTTTTAAATCGACGTTTTGCAGCGAATAGTAAATGGACAACAAGGACAGTGCGGTGCCAGCGCGAAAGCAGAACTTTTGAAAGCTTGTAGAGCGGAGACGTCTGTGGGTGACCACATCTGGGAGATGGGGCTCGCCCTTCTGGTACTTGAGATCCATGGGGAACAGGTCAGAGAATGAAACTGGGACATGGCTGAATAGTCCCCGAGCTCAAAGACGTTCGCACGGACACAGGTCTTGATAGCGATATTATTGGCGTGATAAAAGTTAAGTCATGTGTGTCGCGAAGACAAGAAGATGATAAGGGTGAGAGTTGCTTGGGCATTTCCACAATGTCCGACAACAGTCCGAAGGACCAGCCTACAGACTCTGCAGTCCAGGCCGAGCCGGCTCCTCAGCTGCCCGCCCCAGAGGCCTCTCCCTCTGTTCCAGCCCCCGACCGCACAGAGTTACTATCCCGTGCTCGGTCGTTCCTGACTTCTCCTCAAGTCCGACTTCAGGACCCAGGCGCGAAAAGAACTTTTCTTGCGGAAAAAGGACTCGCCCCGAACGAGGTCGATCAGCTGCTCCGAGAACTAGTGCGTTTTTCGTCGTACGTCTGCTCTCGACCACCCTCATTTCGTCTCGCAGCCACCGTCTGTACCTCCACGCACGTACCCTACACCACCCCCTTCCAACCTTCCCAATCTCCTCATTGGCGTCGCCCGAATACTCACCTGGTTATCCGGTACTTCTGCAATCATCCTCTTTATATACCATGTAAGGGACCGTGCTCACCATGCCTGCTACCGACTTAATGGCCCACCACAGAGGTACCTTCTTCCAAGACTCGCGCAATCCTATCAAGCACGTCTTGCCCTCCGGAACCACCAATCTTCCCTCGTCGCTCGCCTCGTAGAGTCTGCTTCCGCTCTCAAGACAACACAAGTGGACTCGTACAAGGACTTACCTCGGACAGTTCCTGTCTACGAAGATCCCCAATATGCAGAATACCACAGTATACATGATCTTTTGTCGCATGTAGGAAATCCGCGTGAAGAGTCCTCCCAGCCAGGTGCAGACGTTCCGGATATCACCCTCCTTCGCTGTGCACTGGAGGAACTCAACCAACCCAAGACAGACGGCACTTCTACCGAAGTCCTATTCCGTCATCTTGAAAGCAAACTCCCGTGGTTGGGTAGCGAAGAGGGTGCCACTCGACAGGTTCGGCTCACCTTTCTTCACCCTATAAGCAGTTGTCTGACTCGCTTGCTCTTCGAACAGGACGACCTTTGGAACCGGCTCAATGATTGTCCCTTGTTTGTGTCCTCCGTGCCTAAGCCAGGTGCACCAGGCTCTCTCCCATTAGACCACCCGTCACGGCTTCTTTGGAAGTACATACCCCCTCCGTCTCGCTCCACACCGCCATTATTAACAAGTTTGGAAGACCTGCGGGCAGCTCTGCCCCGTAGTCAGGAAGTCCCATCTACCACCTCCAGAAGTTCGTCGAAGGTTCCCCCAACGTCCGCCAGGCAACGCACACTTCAAGCTCTCTCGGACTTCACCGGTTACATTACAACACAAACATACGCCCTCGGAGTACGAGGGCCGAATAGTGGTGGTTCTGGCAGAGATCCAGCCGAGGATGAGTTCCGTCGTGAAATCAGAGCGCTGAAAGGCCTCGTTTTGAACAGGAGGTCGTTCCTGACTGGCGCGGGAGCCTCCGGGCTCGTTAACGCTAATGAACCTTCCCGAACCACCAATACATGACCTCGCACTTAACTGTCCGTCTATCGGGCACGCACGATAAGGTCATAAAACCCATACGATTGGAAATACGTGATAATGTGTAATACTTAAAGTTTCAACCTAAACTGTGTTTCGTCAACCAATTGGGCTGTATCTGTGAGTGTGCTCTAAGAAAAGTATAAGCATCGTGAGGAGTAACAATGGAGTGTTCGTGGTATAACGATAGTGGAAGGCGGGCGGGTGTTGCTTAACTAGTGCTACAATAGCGATGGGTGACTTAAAAATAATTTCCCCAACAGTAGTCCGTTTGGTGGTTGAACTTGATCGTGATGTGGTAGTGTCTTTTAACATTCACCAAGGAATCGATTCTTTGGAAAGGGCTGTCCGTAATCTCCTCTCCATGTCGTGAGATTGGGGTTGGTGTATGCTTCCATGTATCTAAATCATTTCAGCTCAGCCTTCATGCCAGTGAACCGGACTCGGGAGACATACGTATTTATATATTCAGCAGTAGGAAAATCCTTTGGATCGCATCCAATATTGCGTGCGTTCTTATGCTGGTAGACTCGTATGTAATCGACCTTCATGTGGGCTGGGAACGGGAGATGATCAAGATCAACCACCCCAAAGTTAGTTGACATGCCCAAGTTGACTATAATGTACTAGACCAACGAATGTTTGCGACACTTGTCCAGCCAATGAATATGGCGGCACTTACCATCGGTTCCTGAGGGACTGGCCTGGCCGATATTTGGACAGCGCTGTCGGCACCCATGCCGGCTACGTTGAGTGTCCAAGCAACCTTGTTGTTGGATATCCATGTGATGTACTGTAAGGCCGCAGGAATTGTTAAGTAGTTCCCTTCCTCCCTAAATAGTACCCACTCACCGCATTATCAAATCCCGAGACATACTGCCGGAATTAACGCCACAACCAACACAACTTCAGAATGGAGACCTACCTCGAAGCCATATATCGAGTAGCATCCAGTCACACCTTCGTAACAGTTTTGATCTGTCTGGGTCACCACCGATGTCGCCTGCTGTAATACTGATCCGATATATGTGTTTTGCACGCTGATTGACGGATCAACGATCACCTCATTTTCCGAGGTATTCTTCCACATGTAGCCCGCGTCGAACGGCTGCATGAAGTGCGAATGTTCAGTCGAGTCACTGTATCGAGAAACGGAGGACTTTACCGACCCCCCATTGAGCTGACTGTGACACCTGGCCCATAAGAGGTTCTCCTGTAATCTGATATGTCAAAATATGAGCGGTAAGTAATACATATATAAGAAATGGCTACTCACTTGCGCCTCGAATACATCTATCTCTGGTGCCGAGCGGCCGACGAATGTTCCATCCGAATGTTTGGGTCCTGGATGGGACTCCCCTTCGCATGTACAGCGAGATAGTCGCTGACCTGGAAGGTAAGACAATACGCCACCTTTACCCGTATCACCGCCTTCCGTGGCCGCTACCGGTTGTCCATTGATGGATTGGTTTGCAACTGTGCCAACATCACATGCATCGTAAGTGTATGGCCACTGCGCGAAAATTGATTAATGCACAGCAGAAGCGGCCGTTAATATCTTACCAGGCCCTCTGAACTGGCACCGTAACCAGCCCGGCCGAGGTTCCCAAGTGTCCATATCGCCGGCCAAAATCCTTTCGTTGTATTCATTTTCTGATAGATAAGGCTGATTATGGAAGATATCATACCGACAATATTATTCACGCCAGGAAGCGAGACGTTAGCCTCGATGTATCCTCCAGTAAAGCAAAATTTATTCCTGCAATTGATCAGATTTGGATCTTGTACAATGAGAAAACATACCAGGTCGACATCATGCCTACAGGCTCGTAAGAATACTGAGTAGCACGAGCCGCAAAATAGCTGACATACCTCCTTGATAGTTTAGGTTATGTGTCTGCTTTTGTGACAACGTTACAACCAGACTACCATCTTGGGTAGTGATTGCGTCTGGACTGTACCATTCTAAATTATTTGTTGCCTGAACAAGGTGAACTGATATGAAGATTTGGAATGTGGAATATTGTGCGTACCCAGTAATGTAAGTCGACAGCCTCCCAGTACGGATCGTCGCCGGGCCAAAACGTTCTACCAGGAATATTGAATTCGTCTGAGAAGACCAACTCCAAGTCGGATCCGCCGTTCCAGGACGGTTTGGTATAAACATCTTTTGGGGTGTCTATATCTATGAGAGCCCAGTTTCCCGGAAGGACTGGAATCTGGATATTTCCGTGAGTTGAAATTCGCAAACGCATCGTACGACGGATCCACCTGACCGCTCGCATTGATGCCGCCCAAACCAAATCCACCGTTATTGGATAACTTGTATGCTGTAAAATATGTGATCATGGGATATCCGGCACTATTTAATTTGAAGATTAACTCAAGGCGATGAAAGGAGGGCATGGGTGACTCACAAGAGCGTAACGAGGCTTGTAATGACAAGAAAAAGGCAGCCGATGTTTACGAGGCCACGATCAACGAGATGTGACAGGGGGCTTTCATCCCTGGCGTCTGGGTTGTGTAGGTCATCATCGGGCTCCGTTACATCAGCATACAAGGTCGAGCCCCACTGCCGTGGATCAGGATGCAAGTTGAACTGGAGAACGGATGAGTTGGGTGGCCAGTAGGAATGAGAGAAGAGAAGCATACACGGTTAGATATTTGGTGTATTCCAGACCTTCGGTTTGCAGGATATGGAGATTCCAGAGACTGGGACTCTTGAGCGGAAAGATTGATGCATGGGAACGGGGACAACGCACCGAGATAGTGGCGATACTCTGTACTCTGCTTTGCGGAGAGAGGGCATGGTGAGGGAAGGAGCTGGAAGGAGTGGTGAAATGGGAAACCTGGGGGTGGTCAGCCGTGAAGTGTGACATGGAGGGACTGGTAAGAGCGGCCGGATGGGGAGAGGTAGGGAGTTGAAGTACTCGCTGGCAAATAATGGAGTTAGTGACTGGTCACAACGCAATTAAATGATATTTGCAACGACACTATATTCCCTCGGCTCCATCTCAATAGAGGGGAAACGATCATTTTCGGTACTTATCTGCCGGAGATCAGAAACACTCCGTGTGGTAATCGAGACAGGTAATGGTACTCAACGACACTCCAAGTCCGCGACTTCAACCCGTTGCACCCTACGCTCCACTAGCTGGTTAAGGTTTCATCTCCGAGTACTGCATTGCACCCTACTCGTGGTCACATCTTTCACACTTAACTTTGCATTGATCTCCCATGCCTTGTTGTACACGCGTGACAATCCGTCGCAGTGAGAGTGAGTAGGTTGGTATCTTGGAGACTCATCAACGTCAAGCAAATTGTCATATCGATCGGGCATGTGGCAGCGCGGCCGTTGGGTAGTCGATGCGCTGGCAATTCATCGGGTAAGTAAGCTTCTGCAAAGACTCGGTTAAATAAGGCCATTGGGAGTGCTTGGTACAACGGGGAGGGATTTAATTACCGATTTCGCTGCCTGGACAGAGATCCGACCACGAAGGAGAAGCTTTCGATGTCGGGGTTCGACGTGTCCGTTTCGCGCTTGAATTTGGAAGTTACGCCCCCATTGACAAGCGTCACGTGTCAGCATCAGACTTCCGCCGAGTCGTAACTCGGTCCGGCAAGGTCTGATGGAAATTGGAGGTTCGACTGCTCAATGTTCCCATACCACAGCCGTAAACTTGAAGTTGTATTTCACACATGTACAAGTCACGTCGACAACGAAGCAGTGTGCCTAATTATAATCTTGATCTTGACGACTATCCTATTGCGGCGTTTGAAAGGTCCTAGAATCTACCGTGACCAGCTACGGGCACTAGCCAAGTTCTGCCATTTCCGGTGTGTCGTGTCAAGTACCTAACAAAAACTAAGCCGCAATACTCATTCACCCCATTAATGCCAACACTCATGATCCATTAATACATGACTTCACAGCTCGAATCTGAGAACCGCCGAAGGCTCGAAGATGGTGTCCAACAATGGTTACGATGACTCAATCCAAATGTACGACAATGTGGACATAGACATGGTCGTTAAAGTCTTGAAACAAACTGTCTTAAGTCCGTCATTCGTTTGGCATCCAATTCGTCCATTATATAATTGACTTCCAGGTCCGTTCTTCACGTCCCTTATACCCATATTCTACTTCTTTCATTCCCGGGGGGAAGTCACACCAGCAGTGATCAATTCCGCGTATTACAGTGCTGTCGTTAGCGCGTTCTGTGAGTGGAATGTACACCATTGACAGTTTTCGTTTGCTGACCTCCGATAGGGCTTTTAAAGTGGCTCTCGACCCTGTATAGAAACCAAGCAAGTCTCTTTTTTGCACCCAAACTCCTGGATTGGAGCGAGCAGATTGTGCTCATCACTGGGGGTACGTGCGGTGGACTTGTGGATCTCCCAGGTCTCGACATTATCAGCAGGTTCATCTGGAATTGGAGAACTGCTAGCGAACACGCTAGCAGTACGCAACGTGAATGTTGTTGTTCTTGACATAAAGCCAATTCAGACGGAAAATTGTCTGTGAGCTTCGGCTTTGCGAGTCGGCCACTCATCAAATTTGTACCAGACAATATCACATACTATAAATGTGACGTTTCAAAATGGGAAGAAGTCGAAGCTGTCGCGCAGAAAGTTGTTGAAGAGGTCAGTTTATGGATAGACCGTTCATCTCCAAATTAACAGGTATACTCTAGGTTGGGCACCCAACCATGCTTATCAACAATGCCGGCGTTGTCCAAGGGAAGCTGATCCTAGACCTTGATCCTCTGGACATATATCAGTACGTTTCTTTAGCGCCGAACCAAGTTGTACGTTTATTTGACGAACTGATAGAACATTCGGTGTGAATACCTTTGCTCACTTTTGGACGTTGAAAGCCTTCTTGCCCAAAATGATCGAAAGGAACAGTGGACATATTGTATGAGACACGCTTCTAGAAAACCACGACTGTCACTTACACGTTCTCAGGTCACCGTGGCATCTGTTATGGGGTTCGTGAGCAGCACTCAGATGGGTAGGCAATACTTTGGCCGGCTCCACGAACTACTGTTTCTGACGTATATTAGCGGACTACAGCGCTTCCAAGAGTGCTCTACTAACTATGCACGAATCGCTTCGTTATGAACTGGATGGCCGGTGCGAACATTTCCTGTATGTCATCAACTCGAGACTTGATCGTTTTATAGCTATTGCGCTCCGGGGATCCGTACGACACTCGTTTGTCCAGGTCACATTCGAACACCCCTTTTCTCGACTGCAAAGTTCCCGGACAACTTCTTGTACAGATTCTTCGTACCCTCGCTCGTCCCAGTGACAGTCGTGAAGGCCATCATCTCCGCCCTAGATGCACAGGAATCTCGCATGCTATTGTTGCCATTCTATACATACTCGGCTTTGATCATGAGGTTACTTCCCAGTTTCCTCCGTGACCTCGCACAAAAGGTGAGTCTTGCGGGATCCTCATGTCGCCCGTCTGAAATGCCCACCGCTTAGCTTACGCATGCCGACTTCGTCATGAAAGACTTTATTAAGGTGACTGCTGTTAGGGAGGATGAGGTGGGCTCATCGCAAAACAAGAAAGTGGTGTAAATACATCCTGGACGAGTTTGGGGCATATTGACATGACATGATGTACAATCCTTCGGTGAAGTGCATCCATAGATTGATTGTTTGCATACCAGGCGAGTCGAGATAAACTTGGATCTAGACTCATGACTACAGTAAGCCGGGGCTGAGTGAGGCATCTGTGCTTGATTCTGTTTTTCGGACGAAACTCATGGGGCGAATATGTATTTTCCTGCAGAGAGACTTTCCCGTGTTTTCAGTCAGCTGGGTCCATTGACAGATCCCGGTGGATTACACCAGAGTCGTAGCTACCAGTCGTGCTGGTTTATCTCCTTCTCTCGTTGACATCACATATCTCCAGATTCACTCTAGTATGCATATATATGCTGCTATATATATAGCCTAATGTAGTTCAAGAAATTCCGTGTAGACCAATGCCAATGGTGCTGATGCAATTTGTGAGCACAACAAAACATTCAAAGGGAGAAAAAGTAGGGGTATGATACAAGTTAATAATGGATGCAAGAAAGGGCGGGTATCTGGTCCGAAAGATGAGAATACCGAGTGGGGAGTCAAATAAGCTGCCACTGAGAAAGCCAATGCTTTCCAAGCACGGAAATTTTGAGCAGATAGTCCATCAACATGACTCAAGGAGATCGCGAGCCCGACTAGTATGCGCCTTGGCGACCTATGTATGCACGATCGTGATTCATACAATCATTTGCTTCTCTGGAAGAAGATGACACCCACAAGGAGATTGGCGGTCTTAAACGTGGAACTGTACATGTGATTGATACCGTTTTCCTCGAGGATCCGCGAGTAACGGCTGACAAGACCATGCTTATCTACATACCAAACAACGTAGAGTTTTACCACTTGCTCAGCCACATCAATCTGAAGTCCCGTCGAGTGACTTACCTAAACCAAAACGGCGCAGATCGATTTGAAGGCACTTCAAGGCCCCGCCTTCTGAGAGTGTATCGTTTTCTTGATCTTGGTCAGAATCAGAATCAGAGTTGTCTGCATGCGCATCGAGTGCATCGAGTTCTCCTGCACAGATGAGCATATGTCTCTCCCCCTGTGGAAATAGGGCGGCGAGAAGAGCCACATCGGTTGTCAGAGATGAACCTTCGGATGTCCGAGTAAAGCTGAAGAACGGTACCCTCGGGTACACCTCATTCATTTGCTTATCTGCATGCGGATAAATAGCGGTGCGACTGAAAGAGGACGATTGGCATTCTACAGGAGGGAAGGGGGATACCTGTGAAACAAGGGTTTTAGTGATCGGCTTGAAAGAGGGTGCCAATGATGGGATTGCGTGAGAGATGTCAGGGTACGAGCGGGAACCTGATATAGGTAATATTAAGGGCGAGTTTCTGCGAGGAGAATGAGAGAGATAGCCTTCGTCCTCCTCGCTCGAAGATGAGGTAGAATCAGTTGAGTGCGAGTCCCTGCGTGGCCATGATAGGAAAGAGGGGATCGTGATATCATCGAATCTTTTAGTGGTTGATATCCTCCTTGACCCAACGTTACATCCAGAGCTGTGGGATAGACGTGGCTTTTTAATCGGGATAAGGTCCGGAAACGCGACCAGCTTAACAATTTTGAGTGACCAGCTATCAACGCTCTCGTCAACTAGTCCGACGCAGGCAAGTTTGGGGGGAAGAACAGTCACGTCGTTACACGAAGGTGAATGGGATTTGTTTCGAGAGGAAGGACGAGTATGTGTGCTTCTGTTAGTCTCACTTTTCTCGTGCGCATCGCTGCTCAACGAGTGGAGTGTTGATACAACGACTGGCGTGTCCACGCTGCTCCGTGTCCGCGTTAAAACAGCACCGGACTCAGGGATAAAGTGTGGGCCAATGTCACTGACATGGAATACATCGGGTAGTGGTGACAGGAGAGGGGACACGACTCTGGAGATCAATGGCTCTGGCTCAGATGAATACAGGTCGAACCCCGCTGCACCAAACAGCGACATGACTTCCCGCAGTCTAGATTCCTTGACCTGGAAGTAATCTAAGTGAGGTGGGATGGGTGTTGCAGTGTATGATACGTACAAAAATGAAATCACTCATGTATGAGGATTGATAGAGAATAGAAATTCCAGCGGCAGCCAAAGGGGCGGACAATTCATGCACTCTTGCGCCCGAGTTGTCTAGGACTGATTTGAATCGTGTGAGTGGGTAAAGGAATGGGACGTACCGAGCCTATCAGAGTGAGAGTCCAGTTGAAGTACTTTCCATTTCTCGCAAGAAAACTCGACGCGATCATCATCCAGGACAGGATGCTTTCGAGCAGAGCCAGAGCCAGAACGCGATCGGACTTTGTGCCTGTCACGCCTGGCTATGAGTTCGAATTCTGCAAGGATGTGATGTTCTGCGAAGAGACTAAGTTCAATCTCATTGCAGGTGACGTTGAGGAAGACAGGGTCCGGCTGGAGGATCTGTCTGAGAACAGGGTGGGATAGCTGGGGGAGACGAGAGCGGGGGATGTGTACGAGAGAGAGGGAGACGGGGAGGAGAGAGATGGTGACGTTGGATGAGCCGGGGAGAGCCATCAACGGAATTGGGACAGACGAGGCGTGGAGTGCTGATATTTGTTTAGATCCACTTTCGTGCGAGATCTCACTTTATCAGATTCGGCCCTGTAATCACCTCTCCGATTCGTCCCGACCCGTCCTTATCTTTATGTACAACTTGCTCATGATGATTGTATTACATCCACAACTGTCCATGACGTCTTACAAGTCCCAATCGATACAACAACCTAAGTGAGACAACAGCAATAACGAATAAATACTACTCCTGCGATGATGCAATATACTTGTGACTTCACCGGCGTGTTCGTCGCGGTCGCGGTCTTGGTGTGCTACTGGTTTGATGCGAAACACGAGTTTGGGTATGCGCGCGCGAGGTTGAGGTGGGTCGTTGACGGAGGTGATAGTGGTGTGATGGAGGCATCGTGCCCGCAGTCCCACGACCACGCCGCTTGCGGACACCGCGATGGGGGTCCGCACTGGACTCCTGGTTTGGGTGTGGTTGTTCGAGAGATGAATTAATAAGGGGCACGGGCCGTGCATTCTGCGGTGAACTTGGGGTGGAAGAGAAGCGTAAGGATGGGCGCGCGTCCAATGTAATCTTCGGGTAGACCGAAGGACGGCGAGATAACTTGAAAGGCTGTGACCCGGGATCAAGCTGTAGCATGCTGGTATCTTCTACATGAACCACGAAAGGAAACCCGGGTAATGTTCGAACAAGCTCAGATTCTTGTGATTCTATGTGGGAGAGTGGCGGTGTTAAAGGTGAGGTTGGAGGGCTAGCAGAAAACCTTCGACTGGGAGTTGACAAAGGCTTTCTCGGTGACGAGGCGACAAAAGAGTACAGTCTCTTGAGCGTTCGTCCCCCCAAGACACGTGGCGGCGGGAGCTCTGACTCTTCCAGCGGCTCAGTTGGCATTCTCTCCAAACACCTAGCTTTCTTGATTCCCCTCTGGCCTGAGCGTTGTGGCGACAACAGGACGTTGGAAGGACCTTCTTGGACGTCCCAGTCTCTCTGGGAGCGTTTAAGCGCCGTTGGAGCTACTGCAGGCTGTCTCTGCCGCGGAACGCGTGGCAACTGCAAGGAGCAAGACACGGGGCGAATCGCTGGCAGGGTGCTCTCATATGCAAAGTCTCTCACTTTGATACCCAAAGACTTGAGGTATTCTGGAGAGGGCTGTTGTGAGGATGCCGATGGGCCACTAGTTGCAGGCGCCTGCGAATTCTCTTCCGATGGTATCACGTCTACAGTAATCTTGCGGGACGACGGCGCAGAACAACCTTGAGGCTCTGCACGCTTGACAATAAAGCACATTTCTGGACTCACGTTCACCAGAGGTTGTGAAGGAGATTCATGCACTGTGGCACCAAGGTCATGGGCAATGTCCCGGCAGTGTTCGAGTGACTCGGGTGTTTCCACTGTTTCTTCCACGGACCCAAATATGTCTGCTTGAGATGATACACCAGCGACTTGACTGAGTAAGTTCACTACAGTAGCGGACGACGACATCTAGAGCCGGGATGGAGAGCTGGCAGGCCGTGGTACTGGTACAAGTCTGTTTGATGGGCTGGCAGAGCGTGGCATGAGAACCTGAATCTTATCGATTCCAGAGAGTCACGTGATTGTCCACTGCTTGGCGGAACAATAGCTTTTTAGGTTTGACTTTTGTCCACAGTGGGCCATGCTGCGAAGACTCTGGAAACCCATAGCTGCTACCACTGTTGTTATTGGTACCCCAACATACCTTTATTATCGCTACAAAAACCCACAGACTTTTGACCTCCCCGTGAAAATACCCGGTGCAAATGGTCCTGTCATGTCCACCAAGACTTTCCCTCTACTCTCACTTGGTGCCGTCAACGAGCGTCTTAAAGCAAACGCGAAATCCGACGTAGTTACGCGTCCCGATGGTGTAACGTGGAAGTATAGTACCGCATCTGTAGCTGCAAATGATCCACTCGAAGACGCCCATGCCGAGGCCATCATTACTCGTGAACCCTCGGACCCAAAAGGTCCTGGAGATTGGCTGTTCTTCGCTGTGATGGATGGTCACAGTGGGCCCCATACCTCTCGCCTTCTTTCTAACACCCTGATCAATGCCGTTGTATTGCAACTCTCTTCACTCATACATGGCTCTCCCAAGTCGAAGCCTGGTGTCCAGAACCCCGAGTCTATCTCCTTTGCCATACAAACTGCATTCACTAGATTCGATGAAGAGTTGATCAATGCGCCCTTGAAGGTTCTCGCTCACAATATAGACAAGGAGTCCCTGAAGAAGAAAATCATCCCGGACCTGAGCAAGCATCCGCTTGCACTGCCTACAATGCATCCGGCAGTTTCTGGTATGTTAACGCATCTCTTGAATGTCATAGGATTAATATTCGCTCCAGGTAGTTGCGCGTTGATGGCTGTCTTTGACACTGCTCAGAAAGATCTTTATGTCGCGTGTTCCGGGGACAGTCGCGCGGTCGCGGGTATCTGGGAGGAGTCAGCAGATGGCACAGGTCTTTGGAGGGTTGAGGTACTGAGTGAGGACCAAACGGGCCGAAATCCCAACGAGTTAAAAAGGTATATCACCCGATACTCCCTGATGTTTCTTCTCCACCTGACCGCTGGGTAGAATGCAGTCGGAACATCCTCGAGACGAAGCTGACGATGTCATCCGGAACGGACGAGTCCTTGGGGGTTTGGAACCTACGCGAGCGTTTGGAGATGCTCGTTACAAATGGCCACGGGAAGTCCAAGAATCGTGAGTGGTATCCTTGCCTCTCCTGCTCTCGTCCAACTGACCCGTTTGATGAGTTTGAATCAGGCATTTATGGTCGGTAATGACCAACCATTGCGTCCACCCCCTTCACTGTTTAGAACACCACCTTACGTTACTGCCACTCCGGTCGTTACACACCGCAAGTTTTCCTTCAG
This sequence comes from Chiua aff. virens, assembly GCA_038094695.1. Classification (NCBI taxonomy): domain Eukaryota; kingdom Fungi; phylum Basidiomycota; class Agaricomycetes; order Boletales; family Boletaceae; genus Chiua; species Chiua aff. virens. Next base: position 39,904 of record JBBPUM010000004.1, read on the forward strand.
TGATGGTTCCTCGGATATATCAAAGCGTCTTGGTCCACGATTTGTCGTACTCGCCACCGACGGTCTATGGGATAAATTGAGCTCAGAAGAAGTAGTTGCCCTTGTAGGCGGGCATTTAAGAGGCCTGAGAGGGACGGTTTCAAAAACCAAGCTTCACACCTTGGTCCCTACTTCATCTGGATCGCCAACAGTCGAAGGGAAGGATGTGGTGAGGGGGAAAGTGGAGGGTTCGTGGTCTTTTGGAGATGATGAACCCAGCGTCCACCTAATCCGGAACGCGTTCGGTGGAGGCGATGTGTCTGGACTGCGGAAGTTGATGAGTATTCCCCCACCTCTTGCTCGACGATATCGTGATGATACCACTGTCTGCGTGGTCTGGTGGGACGAACACGATAGCACTCCCAGGACTGCCGAGTTCAAGGCAAAACTATAGACTTCTTACTCGTTTCCGTAGTCAATATTTTATAATCAAATGGCTATTTGTGGTGCATTTTTTAAAGTAGCTACACAAGGAATTTCTTCCGCTTGTTGCCATACTGCCTTTGTCTGTGACGGAAATCCGAGCTCCGCACTAGAGTGTTCCCCCCACTGAGCCGGGCATATGGGTTGACAGCACCACCACCAAAGGATGACTTTCTACGCTGTCCATGTTTGGGAGAGGAGGTATGTATGGGTGATACCGCGTAGCGTTTAGAGTTGGACTTGAGATCCTCTTCGTCGCCAAATGGTGATTTACGTTTCCTCTCGTTCTTTGTGCGTGACGCGTAGAAGCTGCTGGGATCAATCCCATTGGAATGAGGGGTATCCGAGGACGCTGCAGGTATTCGGGCGATGGAAGTGTGATCTGAAGATGAAGGTGACTGAGGAGAATCTGTAGAAGGCGGAGGGGGAGGGGAGGACGGAAGGCTCGTTGTAGCTTTTGACTCTAGTTGAATGGATTCTGATGAATCATCCGTGCTATCGTCTTCGTTGTACTGTGCGAGACTCGTGAGTGCGGTACTTGGTATCGTTATGGCGGCAATCTTCTTTTTCAGGTTTATGGCCTGAGGATCAGGTGCTGCATTCGTTGCACTTGGGCGTTCGTTACTGACGCCGTTAGGGATGGGGGAGGGAAGGAGAGGGCCTATGAAAGGCGAGTCCGCCTTTATACCAACATCTTCGTCATCTAGATCAACGTTCTTCCGTTTCTTCATGCCGCCGACAATGCTACTCTTAGCACCACCGATTACATGGCTCGGACGACTAATTGCCCCCTCCAACGCTTGTCCCCTGTCACGCATATAAAACAATATATAGGCATTCTTCATGCTCACAGGAGCGCCATGCTGAGGTGAAACCATGTCATCGTTCATTTCGTACCATCGTCCGCTCGCTGCTCTGACATGAGCAAAATAGTGACCTGAGTTTGGTCCTCCTCCAGCATGGCAGATGACACCGTAAAGGGAGTAGGAGGGACCGTGCTGTCCTTCGCTCATTGCCGGCTGGAGGATTAAGTGTTCGTCATAGTGAACATGATGGCCAATCTTTCGGCCCAGAGGGGAGAAGCGTTTCAAGTGTATCGTAAGCACAGAGGGGGCATCGTGGACGGTGAAGCGCTTCTCAGCGACGACAGCCTTTTCGCATCTTCAATCAAATGCATAAGCAAAGATAAATCGCACATATGTGGTCCACTTACTTCTCACATTTGTACTTGTCCGATCCTCGCAAGTAATCGACGGCCACAAACTTCTTGAGTGCGTCCTTCAAGGTGGACGAGCCATATATATCGAGGCTTATGTCAAGCATGCTGTCGAAAGTGTCACTGTTATAGTTGCATTCTCGGCATGTTACCCGTGAACGCAATCGTCCGCCAAAAATTTTGTGCACCCATGTTGTCTCGGCCAATTTATGGTCGACTTTTCTAAAGTCTGGATAAGGAATTGCGGTTAAAATTACGATCAAAAGCTTACTGAGGGCACCCGACCAAGCACGACTTCTGCAATGCATCGATAGCATAGCGCAGGAATTCATGCGAATCCTCCTGACGACCTCTGCGCATATGTTTTGCGATAACTATCAATGTCAGTTAGTATCGGCAGCGGGGACAAGTGGCCAAACCGGTCGACACTTACATTGTAATTTGGAGGTAATTTGATATGGCGTAAACGAGTGAGAGTTGGTGTACGAGTCCATCATTACCTGCCGAAGGTTACACGCCATGCAAAATCCGCTCTTGACTCTGCCTGGATAACGATAAAATCAAAATGTCGTCCTAGCACAAGTGATGATGTACTCACAGGGGTCTGATTTGGAGTGTGCATACAAAACACGGAGCAAAGGCGGTGTGTGGAGAAGGCATTGCAATGCACTGTTCAAAAAGCAGGTGTTTCCGGTGTTGTGGAGACCACTGGCAACAGCAAGGCCTGATGGCCAAGTGAAATCGAGTTTACCATTATAGAGGGAATGCTTTGCGGTCCGAGAAGAAGGCGGAGATATCTTTGAAGGACTGTGTTGCGGCGTTGATGGTGTCTTGGATTGGCCCAAAGAAGACTGCGTATTGTTCATGGTATCAGATGGTACAGAGAATCTTTGTAGTGCTTACCTTGGTGGATTTGGGCGTTCCATTGATAGGATCGTACTTTCCTTCGGCTACTGCAAGGACTCCGGATGATGACCCTTCTACAAATTCGATGGGAGGTGGGAGGAGACTGTTGAAGGCATCGATATCTTTAGAGGGTTTGAGTTGCGCATGATCGTCAGAGAGAAGCTGGGTTGAGAACGGTGGGGCAGGATACAAGGGTGACGCTAACATGTTGTATCGAGCCAAGGCAGGTGTGTGGGTTTGTAGCCGTCTTCTGAGAAGGCTGAAGGAGTGGGAAGGAACGGGCAGTGTGAGCTTGAGGTGCCGCCTTCGAGGAAGCGGTGAGGATCTTGCCAGTGAGAAATCGGAGGCGTTATTTACTCTTGTTACTGACGCGTCTTGTTGATTATGCTAGTGCACGCTCAGCCTATTTCATAATCCAAGCTTTCGAATCAAGGTACTAGTAAGTCCTACGTCCGTATGGTAAACTATAGTAAGTAATCAAAGAAATGTCCAATTTTAAGTATGGGTGGGTAAACAATGCGAGTATTAATTACTAGACTATAAGGTATTCAAGTTAAGGAGTGGTCTTATCTGAGGGTCCGAGGTATTCCATGCGTACGTGACTCACACGGTATTGTACGGTAGAAGCGACTCTTGAAACGCATTGCTCGCTAGCGATAACGATGTCATATCGTTGTTAAGGTCGGTGGCACATAACTCGGTCGAGTACGTGGATGGAGACGACCATGACAATTGGCTGGCTTCCAGGAACGGTTCAAGCACGGGGAGGTTTAATGGAGAAGCGGTGAGAAGCGAATGGTCGACTACTGGCAGAAAGATACCGTCCCAAGAAAACTGACTCTCAAGGTCACTGGATAGGTGGGCGTAAACATCGGGGGGAAGGGGTGGTGGATCGACATTTGCGGTCTGATCAAACATCCTCTCAAAAAGGAGGGAATGATTTGCATAAAACAAGTCGGCCCGTCGACAGTCAACTGGGCCATCATCTGGCCATCCGCCATTCGTATGACAATGACTTTCATCGGACAAAGCGTAGTATTCAGAACCTTCCGAATGATTAGCGCGCGGCACAGAGAGTAGCGGCACACCTACTACTAGAGGGAGACACGCTCCGAGATTCCATGTCGGGCGATGTAGAGTGCGAACTTGAAGCTGAGCCACCTTCTGAGAGAGTGGCATCCAGATCTACTGATTCAGGATCGATCCCGTGCTTTCGTAAATGTGTCTTAAATGCACTGCGCCGCTTGATCCTAATGAAAGCTTCAGCCACGAATCAAGACATCTCTTCACTGTACAAACTTTGTCCCGCAGTCAACGGCAATGCACTTATAGCCTGCTTTGCTATGGGTCTCCCTTCTGTGACGTGTACGCGAGGAGGGATCCCCAAAGGCCTTCCTGCATGTACCAATCCCGCATATATGGGGCTTTTTCTTGGTACTAACACTTCATCAGCACGACATAAAAGCGTCGATGAAGAGCTTCTTACTGGGTATTCCTATGTATTTTGAGAGCGGTACTTTGTGCAAATTTTTTGTCGCAAGTTTCACAGATATATGGTCTAGAAGTAAACATTAACCAACATTTCAAGGTAGTACTCAGCATACCTTTCGCCAGTGTGCTTTTTCTCGTGTCGGGTAAGGTCAGACTTGCGTTCAAAGGACCAGGGACAAAGCGGACATTGGAACTGCCAACGGGAAGTTAATATTAGCTTCTCAGCCAGAAAGCTAACACAGGGGGGACCCTACCATGCGCGACATGATGAAGTAAAAACCAACGATGAGTGGGTATAGCGACGAAGTCCTGCGACGTCGGTCAAAGAATATGAAGAGGGAAACTTTGAAGTGAATGACCTATGGAGATGGGGCTTAAATGGAGTGAACCACTAGATCGGACCACTCTGGGTGACATGTTAGTATCCCTTGTTCCTCCGGAAGTCACGGTCCATTCCATGTTCAGGCATCAAGATTGCACAGGAATTGTATGACGGGACCGAAAAACGTCAGTGTGTCTAGCAGAGAAAACAAAAGTCAGCTATCGATGTCGCCGAAATGAACAAGAGAAGTATTGTGTACGGCAGAAGTTTAGCTGTCTTACATCTCCGCGAACATGTCTCACCTCGATCAGATATATGAGGCTTTGTGGATGATCGCCAGGTCGGAACAGCCACAAACTGTAATTCAGACAAGACCGGAGTATGATCCCGACTGTACAAGATTCGTAACATTCGTTCCTTGTTTTAGCCAAAAAATTATAACAAAACAAACACACATCGATTGGTCAATTCAACCTCCAGGACCAGCAAAGGAAACAAATGCATTAGATTCCCAAACCTTGCCCGTAGATACATTTCGTAATCCTGCTCTCCATCCACTGTGCAATCGCCAAAAGGTCTTGCCATGTGAACGATGCGAATTGAGCATGGTTCATCTCACTGGATAATTCCAGCTCTTGGAAGTCACGATCAGTGAACCCATGAGGATCCGAAGGTTGTAATTGTGCGGTGACCCTGGGCAAAGTCGGTGGAAAAATAAAATAAAATAAAATAATTGCCATACATCAATGGTCCAACCCAATAAAGGCCATCTTCCAATATGGCATCCGGATGCCACCGTTGATCCCCTCCACCGGGAGTATACATTGGATAATCGCCATGAGTATGCGCAGGTACAGGGCGTGAGAGGCGGTGATAAGCGGCGTTAAGATTCGTAGACACTGTAACAGTTAAATAGTTCACCATGAGACGGCCAAAAGTCGACTGGGAACACACCAGACGTGCTTGATTTGGAGTTATTCAGGGGGTCGACAAGACCCTCACTGATAATTCTGGTATCTGGGGGCTCGAGCCCTGGCGGGTACAAAAACGCGTGAGCATTGCGGTTCACTGTGAGATGTGTTCTTGGGCGATTTATGACGCCAAAAGCAAGGATGCGGACATCCATCAGCTGAAGGACAACCTGAAATAGAAAGCAAGATAAGTTGATGACCTTGTGGAGGGATAAAATCATTGGCTGACTCTCATCTGAGTTGGCAAATGAGCAAGGTTATTTTGAAGTCTGCCTCTAGTGTGAGTTGATCGAAGTAAAGCCTCGAATGCTAATAACACAGACTTCATTTCATGATATATTGCGAGAGGACTGAAGCCTCGAGAGGCACTCTCGAGTTCGTTCACGCTTCCACTACGATTGACGACGACGAATCTAGTAAAGGTCGATCTCAAATCAGTGTTGAAAGTATAGATGAGATTGCCAAATTGGTTACTTAGTCCAAGATTCATCTGAAGTGCAGGAGGATTGAGTTCTGTGCCATGTGCGATAAAGTATCCTAGGGAGAATTATAAGTAGGTGTAGAGCGACCGATTCAAGAAGACCATGCCTCATAAAGGTTTCCCTCCACGAATTATCCTTCTTCCATTTAGTCCACCCAGGCAGGAATCTTCTGCGAAAGCATTCTTCCCATTCAGATGACTTCAGATTGGGTAGGGTACATTCAAACAGCAGAAATTTTGCAGGTGCGAAAGTGAGGATCTCGATCCAGTTCTGTCGCGGCACAGTTGGACGGACACTAAGGTGAGACAACGATTTTTCATAAGCACGTTGGTGTAGAGTGCGTAGAATAGGGCGTCTCCACGGATTTAGGGAGGGATCGGCGGTAACAGCGCGTAGCCTGCGCGAGAGACAAGAGACTATGATGAGGGAATCAAGGTCAAGCTCGGAAAATATCTCTCCAAGCAGTTCGACTGGTAGTGATTGCAGGGTGGCACACGTCAGCGGCGCACCGAGGGCGAGTCCGACATCCGCCGTTGTCATTGTCGGCGATGCTTCGAGCTAGAGTGATGGATGAGATAGTACTTACATCCCCCAAACGAGATTGAATCTGGGAATAAATGAGATTCCTCCATCAAGCAGTGCGTGAGATTTGCCTGAGGACAACAGTATCATTACGCGCTGCTGGGATCAGTGATACACGAAAATAGGCGGTCGGCGTCTATTCCACTCCTCCCACAAGCTTGCAACGGTCGTAATCCAACAAGAATTCTTACAAAGTATCCGAAGAAACAGGTAATAAACCAAAAGTAGTACTTTGTGACAGCCTGCTGTAAAAATTTTCGAGCGGAAAGCAGATCTGCAGACCACGAGGGTATACAACTTCAAGTTGAATCAATAAGATCTGGTGTTATTTCTGCACGGGATCGTGAGTTCAAGACAGTATAGTGGTTTCGACTTATAACTAACAGTAGCGCACCAACAACATTTCCAACAGGTTCATACAGGCAGACATACATGACTGCATCTCCGAAGGATTCATCAAATATTCCGCAGCATTGTGCCGATGCACACCCAACATCTGTGGTGGATTGCCATATTATCTGCGTGAAATCGGAGAAAGCGGGATTCATGGCGTCGAAAGTCTCTAATCGACGTATGAGAGATCAGGGTTCAATCACGAATGGCCATTGATGGTGGGGCTCACGCTGGCCAGCCATGAACATGTCCATTGCATTGCTTGCAGTGAAATTTCCGGTTCCTGCCGCGATATTTTCACCGTATGGTCCGAGCTCCCCATTCGTATGCTCGAAGAGACAACCGCTCGCCCAAGTTTGAGCTTTGCTGGCCAACGCCGTTGACCAGCTGAGGGGTTGTGCATTGTACCTCGAACGAACGAGATTGTGAGCTTCCAGGAAACTGCTCTCCTCGGAATCAAGTTGGCCACTGTCGGCTGCATACACTGTAATGATCCCACAGCACATGGTCAAGAGTAGAGTGGCCAAATGAAATGCACGCATTTTTGATCGTTAAAAGACGAGAAAGGACAGACAAGTGAAGGAGGGTAGGGGATTAGCTTGAGAGGAGGACTGGATGAGATTTGGCCGCATGGGACTGACAATGCGGAAGGGCGTGCCTCACGACGGACCACAAGATAAAATAACCGCGCGAAACATCCGACGGATATGTGAGTCATGCGACGTGTCGTCTCCCGTTTGAAATAGAACGATTCGGAAGCTGCCTGCACGTGGATACAGGTACACAGTAAGTAGACATCATACATGTGTACATTGACAAACCCACCGAATAGGGAGCTGCCGGTCTCACAGGCGGTAGCTAAGACGTTTGTTAGTCCTCACTACAGCAATCTTGCATTGGGCTTCTGATTCGGTCCGAGCCCCTATACGACCCCCATCCAACGGCGACTCTACGTTCATGATATCAAATCTTAAATATCACACATGTCCATGGGAAGCGGAAGTTGACAGACAGCCTTATCAATGAAAAGGAAAGGGGGAGTCTCTTGTCGCATGAAAACACCTAGTTGTATTTAGAAATCAATGTTTTGGAGAAGTTATGGTTTATGGACGACACGTATATTGTGTTCTCGCTTGAAATTCTCAAACTCTTGCTCTTTTGACTTGATCTGCTCCGTAAGCGTGGTGATCACCTTTTTTATCTGGGAAGTACGTATTAGATCAAAGAAAGTAGGTGGGATAGCACCGGCTTACTCCATCGCGATTCGTGTGCAATGCTGGAACGACATCCTTGACGGTGCGTTCGACAAGCACTCCACCGATCAAGCGAAAACATTTGCGATCGGGTTCCTCCTTCAGAGCTTCATCCAGTGTTGAGAGTACCAATCTGATTCTGATATTTATCATGGTCTATCACAGTAATTAGAGACCCACGTATGCTCCTCGGCTTCTTGCTCGAGTTCGCCAATCTTGCCAGCAAGTGTTTGCAAGTCATTTTGGAAACGGGAATACGTTTGCTGTATCTCTGTCTAGTCTGTCATAATGAGACAAGGAAACAGGGGTGCCCGTTGCTCGTACCCTGGTCTGAGAGTGGTTGTGCCTTTGCTTTCGCCTTTGAGGCCGACATGACGAGATGCGCTCAGACAATTGGCTGACAATTGCACGTCACCCGAGCGTGACTTCCTGTCACACCACCTTTGTTAGCTCGTCTCGTATACGGTCACTGCACAGTGGAATGTCTCTTGCCCGAACATATCTTCGTGTCGGGCTCTCGCACCGTCTGCTGACACCACAGCATTCGGCTGCTCTGCGCGCTGCACTCATTTCCTGCCGGGGTATCTCCTCTACTCGGTGTTCTCATGCCGAGCCTGTCGACAAGTTGTTAGACGGTCCGCACAAAATCAGGTCTCCTCCCGCTACAGGCACATTGTCTGCCCAGGATGAACCTGACAAACACACTGATTCGTATAAGGACGGCCCGAGTGCTATCGACAAGGCGGTCCATCTCTTCTTCTTCACCGAAATCCTCCGAGGTAGGTTTGGGATGAGGTGGTGGGGAACAAGACCACTCATGTCATTATAGGAATGTGGATCGTCGTGGAAAACTTCTTCAGGCCTCCTTACACTATCATGTATCCGTACGAGAAGGGCCCACTGTCTCCCCGCTTCCGTGGTGAACATGCTTTGCGGCGATACCCGAGTGGTGAAGAGCGCTGCATCGGTAGGTCACCTTTCTAATGCACTACAGGCTAATCTCACTTTCTACACAAGCTTGTAAGCTGTGTGAGGCGATCTGTCCTGCTCAAGCTATCACTATTGAGAGCGAGGCGCGTCAGGATGGGTCCAGGCGGACAACCAAATACGGTAAGGTCGCTTCAGGTTCACACAGTCCGCGACCAACTTACGGTGTTTCAGATATCGACATGACAAAGTGCATTTATTGTGGTTTCTGTCAGGAGGCTTGTCCCGTTGACGCCATTGTTGAAAGTTGGTCTTCGCGCGCCGTGTGTTGTTTCCCGCTAACTTCCGGTGTTCCCCAGCACAAAATCAAGAATTTTCTACTGAAACCCGCGAGGAGCTTCTATATAACAAGGAAAAGTTGCTTGCGAATGGCGACAGGGCCGAAGCCGAGATTGCGGCCAATCTTCATTGTCAGTTGTCAGTTCGAGTTCTGAAAATAATTGACTCATCTTTTCTGGCAGCGGACCATGTGTACCGGTGAGGGCAGAGCAAGGTTGGCGATGTGGAACTATTACACCAGGTCGTGTAATTATTCTTTTTGCGATATCCAAGTCGAGGATGCCACTAGAGCCATCTTTGGTTCGGCCTATCTTGGTGCTGGTAGAAAGCTCAACGTTCAACGGGAATCCTTGATCATAATTCTTGAGAATTCTTCTCGGTAACTTCCCAACTGTTCTTGGTTTGTGGATCTTTGTCCACAAACTCTGCATCCTGAAACTGATGCAGAACGCCGTGTTTGTTGCCAAATCATTTACCTGCACTTAGCAGGTAGGCGGAAAGAACCCATCATATTTCTTTCAGGCATGCCGTGTTCGGGGTGACTGGACGTGGTTGCATATACAACTAAGACTTATTAACGGGGACGGTTAATACCGCTGGCATGCGCAGTCTGAATCGTAATGCAGGGCAGTGTTTGTGCGTTGGCAATCTCCGTCGTACTATGACAACCCTTAAAATCTTCCTTTCCTGGAGACGACTTGAAATGGCAAGTACAATCAGCCATCTATCAACCAAGGTGAGCGATCGCTATTGTCCCGCGTTCCCACTCATGTCAAGGACAGTCCGCACCACTCGGACTTCTGCACGCAGTACGGTGAGTATTTACGGACGTTTGCACGGTATCTCCGGAGCTTTATTCAGCCATGCTGAGGATTTGCGGGTGCTAATAAATCACGAGCCAGATCTCGGCGCAATGATGACGCCAGAGGGTGCCGGACGCGCAAGCTAAAGATCACACATCGGGCATGACGCTTTCGGCAGGGCGGCTCCCTGGGCGGGCGCATCAGACAATGTTTTCCAAGTCACCGAGGCGATTACGTCGCAATGTCACTTGCCATGGACATAATCCAATATCACCGCCTTTTGATAAGCATGACAGATTTGCCTACAGACGTGGACGGCCGCCGCAGCCGCCGCCGCCTTGCTGTGGGGTCGGGCAACCACACACCTAGGTACCTGACAGATGTGGTCACACTCTAGGAATGGCAAACAAAGAGGAGGGAATTTAGCCTGACGGTGAACGAATGTATGGAACCTCCCGTATCGGAGTGTGATCCACGACGGCCATGGCGGCCATGATTCGACGGGAATGACGCGTGAGATTGCCCGTCGTGATTTTAGCTCCGGAAAGAGTATTGATCTCGAGCTCTTTCAAATTCCTTGGTTTGTGGACTGTCCCTGTTTTTCATCTGAGGTCGCCTTGTATGGTCTTGCGTTCAGCACAGCCTAATTTTAGCGATTTGCGGTGTATTCATGCCAAGCACATGGGGTGATCTCCACTTTTATGCTGATCCGTTGGTATGAATACGGGGGTATGAATTTGGATGTCGGGGTCACCCGCAAATCCGCAGACAAACATAAGTTAAGTACAATATTACCCGAAACGACGACGACCATAAACACAAAGAACCAATATTCGACAACGAACTGGGTACTGGCAGCACTTGAGCTCAAGAAATTCTATATGGGAATTATGTTCACCGAACCCCTAATCTCCGGAGTGTGCATCCTCTGTCTCGTCGACTCCGTAGCCTTGTGCAGATGATGCCATGCCTTCCTGATGGAGTCTCTTCGGGCCTCTATCGTCTATCCGATGGCTTCCGCCGTACCGCATGGTACCATCCCCACCTGCTGAGCTATCTCCTGCAAGAGAAGTGGCGTCATCTTCCCCGTCCATATCCACATCGTTCCGGGAACGTTTTCTCGATGATTCCAAAGGAGGACGGTGCTGTTCGGGCGGCATATATGATCCACCGTGCTCACGGTCGCGATTGTGTGAACGTCCGTCTTCGTGGAAGTCAGCATCTTCATTTGGTTCTTGTGGCTGATTCATCCCTCTGGGTGCATAGGGTCTCTGGCGCTCACGATCGTAATGATGCGCATGAATGTCTGATCGTGATTGCGCCTCAACAGAGCCGGAACCAGACCCTGGCGTATCGGACCGAGACGATCGACCATACATGCTCTGGCCAACAGGTTCACGGGGATATGCCTGGTCCTCCCGTAGCCGGTAGGAAGGATGATCCTGATAGTCCCTCTCCGACCGCGTCCTCAGGTGTGGGGGAGGTGAGTTTCGGACTGGGCCGGAGTTTGTATAGTCACGTGGAAGTTCACGATCGTACGAGTCGTGTTCGCGTTGCCGCGACCAATTACGTTCCCTCTCGAAGTCACGCTCGTGGTCAAGATCTGGATGATTAATGGCTGTAGCAGGTCCGGCACGTTGGTGATTATGAACGCGTGTGGTTGATCCGCGAGCACTCGTGGGTGACATGAAGGTTGAGTGGGGTGACGTGTGTGCCATCTGGTGACGCCCGTGCGGATAGGGATCGCCGCTATGACTGCTTCGTTCGTGACTATCGTACCTTCTAGAACGTTCTCTCTCGTGGCCAAGAGGGGGGCTCTGCATGCCGCCCTGTGAAGAAGGGACGGATTCGGAAGGATATTGTAGTGTGTGAGGAACACCCCCCTGGTACGCTTGCGGCGGGCCCTGTCCTCGGGAATGCGATGATGAATGGGGACGCGAGCGAGAGTCAGATCCGGTGCTGTGCGAATGGAGATGGGACGATTGAGACTGGGAATGCGTGTGGCTCCGCGGATGCTCGAGATGCTGCACAGGAGTCAGTTGCGAAAGGGGCGGAAGCTGGCGGGAGTCATATCCTGAGGCGGAACCACGACGTGACATATGCACACCGGACACTGCGTGAGACGGTGCCACCCCTGGCCCCATGGGTCCATCTGATACCTGGACTGGGCGAACGTCTGGACCAGAAACCACGCGAATGTTGCCAGATGAGTGAGCATAGTCCGGGGTGTTGGCGTCATTGGGATCCATGCTTCGAGGATCGCGGTGTTGGCCTGAAGTTGATATTTGCTGTGTATGTTGAGGTGGGACTCCAGGCCCGGCATGCATGGGAGGGAGTGGAGCGTGAGCGTGAAGGTCTGGTGAAGGGGGTACGGCGGAGAGTCGCTCATACAGTACGCTGTGATGTCACATGAAATGACGAGCAGGTAAGAGTCAAAAGATATGCTCACGCTCTTTCCAACTTCATTCGCTGGATGGATTTTTTGGCCATAAGGACTTTAAACTGGAGCTTGTCATTGTCCTGAACAAGGAGCTGATCAAGAAGAGGCGAGGACGGAGAAAGTTGAACAAACCATCTCTATTTCTTTAACTTTTCGCTTGAGCTCCTTGTATTTTGCCTGGTATTTTTCATCTTCAACGCCGGCAGCAATACCAGTGGCATATGCTTTGTTTTTTTGCCTCGATGAGGGGGTGACGGAGGCAGGCTGTACGAACATCTGTGAGCTGGGAAGAGCGGAGGGACCTGGGGATTGGTTGTGGGACATGATGGCAGTGCTTTGGGCGGCGTACGCTGAGTTGTCGTGTATTACTCATTAAAGAATCTGCCTGGCGTTGAGTCTCACCCGCCAAAATTCTTGACACGCCCGACGTGTCCCGTGGCTTGGAGCTCGTGGCTCGTCGAGTAAGAACACGAGACTCGCGAGTACAGTATTCACATGAATCGATTCACTCTGAATTAGATCACGCAGGGTCGGGCACGACGGTGTTCATGGATACCCCGACGTCTGGGCACGTAGGCCTCAGTTCCAACAATGCAAAAAATAACGGCATTCAAGCACAATTCCACAGGAACCGTACCTCTTGCATGTACAGCCTGCTGCAGGATCGCGAACTTAGTGGCGTTGCGAACTGTCATGCTGAACCTGTCATTGTTGATTGGATGCTTAGTGTAGTATTAGCACGACTTGGAATTTGAATTGTAGTGGATTTAGGGCTGGCCCTGAATTCGTCTTAGCACACACGCCGCGCCTACCGAGGTTTGCCACTACCACAGTTCCATCCGTTTGTTGCCGAGCTTTTTCCGTCACCAGTGAGTATAGCATTTGTCTTTGAGGCATGCAGTGCTGAAGATACTTGTCCTTGGCGCAGTGTCGATACCATACCGGCAGTAAGTGGAGCAATTTTATTCAGAATCACACTATGTTGAACAATGCGCCGCCACTAGAGATATGCCACCTCCTGGGGGCTTCGAGGCCGTAAAGTACAAGCGGAACCTTCCCTTTCGAGGACCGAGTGGTCTAGCCATCCTAGGGGCCGTGACGGCCGTGTGTGCATACGGATTCTATCGTGTCGGAAAGGGGAACTTAGAAAGAAGGTGGGTGTGGGCTCCACATTGTGCAATTGGGGTCCGCAGGCTGTAAAACGTGTGTTCTCATGTGCGCTCATCGTGAAACGTGTCATCTTCGGCGGAGGATCCGGCCGACCCTTATCAGCTCGAGTGGGCTGTTCGGGCCGTTCCAGAAAAAGCGTGTTTTCTCAGATATGGACCCTGACATGCATTTACCCCTCTAGGGAACTGCAGAGAGAGAAGGTTTGGTCACGGATCCATCTGGTGCCCCTACTCCTCGCGGAAGGAGACCGGGATGCGTACCGACGAGAGGAAGCGGCGCTGGAGCGTGAAAGGATGATTATGAAGGATGTGAAGGAGTGGGAGGTGAGTGAAGAGCCCCTGAGTGTGCGTATCGCCCAGAGAACTGAACGGATGTACCAAAACAGGTCGGGAAGAGTGCATACAATGGTACGCGGTATCGGACTGTGGAATCAATTGTGTTGCTTTGATTGGTAGATGTGGTGGATGCGAATCGCCATCGATAACTGTATGGGGTGGGAAGAAATGCAAAAACACATGAGAGCCATTCTGAGCATGTGAAGGCCCGCCAACCGTAAGTAAAAGGGCCGGTGGCGGATGTGGCGATGTACAATAACGGACCGTTGGGCTGGGTCGTAGTTGCTATTCGGGAACGGTTGAGGGCCGGTCGGAGCACTGCCACGGGCGCGTATGGCTGACGCCGCAAAGAGTCATCATCTCACTAATCGATTTTATTATTGGTAGCTAGAGATTGCGATATCCGATCTGCAGTCCACCCGAGTCAACCTGGCACATGATGACCAGTTTGGCAGCCCGGTACAGGATTCGACCCAGAGTCTTTAACATCATCCCGGCTCCGTCACCTATTAATCCCCTTAAATTCCTCCTCGTCCCATCCCCTCCCCCGCCCTCCCCCTCTCCACCAATGTCCCTCCCCTACCACAAGGACGCGTCCGACGTCGTCAGCTTCGTCGATACCTCCCCCTACGACCTCATATCCCCCATCGACAACGACCAGATGATATTCGGCCCGATCGACATCGACAACCCCTCCCTCCTCTCCCCCTCCTGGGACGCCTCCTACAATCAGCCCATCTCCCCCATCCTCTCCGACAACCCCTCCCCCCGTCGTCCATCCGACTTCGACATCCCCGACGCGTCGCCAAGCAGCGCCTGTTTCGACTCGCACTCCTTCTCCGGCTTCGACGATGTGCACCCAATGCTCGATCTCGACGACTCAACCCTGTCCCAGTGGCTCAACGACTCCCACGTCTCCCCATTGGATCCCTCCGCTTCTTCACCCATCCCCATACGCACTCCCCATTCTGATCTCCACTCCCCACCCGCCTTCGTTCCATATGGCAGCCATGTCTTCCCCCAGAGTGCTTCCTTCTCCCCATCTGATTTCGCTGCTCTTCACCCTCTTCCTCGATCGCTATCCCCAGGCGACATTTCCGATGGTTATCTCAGTTCTCCCGGTCTTGGTGTCGCCTCCATATCGCCTGCCGAGACGTCTCTCAGACCCCCTGCATGGGCATCCCAGCTCTGGGACTCGTCTCACTACGCCTCTTCCTCCACGTCCGGCCGCCCTTCGGCGCATCACTCACCCCTATCCGAGAACCCTTACACAGCCAAGGGCCACCGTTTTCACCCAAGAAGGGAGCCCAATCCCCTGGGTCTGATGTTCCAATCTTCCAGCGCTCCTTCTCCTAATGCTGCTACTCTGACTCGCGCGTATAGCCACCGTGCAGAGTCGGTCTCCGTTAGTGATGATCGTGACGCCACCGTGAGACGAAGAAAGAAGTCCCCCGTAGATGAGTTCCCCAAGGACTCCAAGTCACCTGAATCCTGTACGTGCATATCTGATCATATCCGTCCCTTCTGTGACTGTCGTCATGCTGATTACTTTCTTCCTTTATCTCCGACCTATAGCCCCGCTCAAATCTGTCTTGAAGCAGCCCAAATTAGCTCCGTCCGCCTGGCAACTCTACTTTACAGATTGGATCCAGCGCCATCAGGCAACCAGTACAAGGAAACTTAACGTTGCGCAGGCCGCCAAGGAGGCCGGTCAGGAGTATGCCAACCTCACTGCGGAAGAAAAGGAGGTATGTGCTGCGCCGCTGCTTCTTGAGAATTGCTGCCGATCTCATCTTCCATGATTAGCCATACAAGCAACGATCTCTTGTCCTTAAACAAGCACGCGAACGCGAGAATGCCGCCTACATGCGGACTCTGACGCCCGATGACATCAAGCGAGAGAATGCATTCCGGACCGCACAACGCAAAGCGGGTCGCTCTCGCAAGAGCAATCTCAAGGATCCAAATGCACCGAAGAAGCCCCTCAGTGCCTACTTCATGTTCCTGCAACGCATTCGTTCGGATCCCGTTCTAGTCAGGGACATATTTGGGGAGGAACAAGAGACCACGAAGCAAAGCGTTTTAGCTGCAGCAAAGTGGCGGTCGATGACCGATGATGAGCGCAAGGTTGGTTGGCAATTTCCATTATGATATCAAACGCTCATCTCTCTTCGCAGCCATTCCTCGCTCAGGCGGAGCAAGAGAAGCTTGAATACGAAGCTGCGCGGAGGCTGTACGAGGAAGGCACGACCGGTTTCGGTAACGGGACCAGCATCAACTTCAGCATTCTTCCGGGATCTCCATCTGAGAGTCCATTCCGCGCTCTTCGAGCCATCAAATCGGAATCATTCAGTTCAGAAAGTGAAAGTGACAGCGTGGGTCTCGAGGATGGTATGAACAGATATACCCAACTATGAGGCGTTTCATTATTTCCTCTTCGCATTTTGCTTTGTTCCTTGCTGGGTTCTATGATCACGTTATGCAATTTGGTTTCATTCGTTCACGACACCGGACTCATATCACGACGATTTTCTCTCGGTTAACATTGTATTGATAGAACACCCCTTTAGTTTACCTGTTCATATACCTCGTGACTTGTTTTAAACGAGCGAGTACAAATACTTGTTATAGTTTTTGCGATAATACTGCTACGGTGACAGGCAAGCAACCATCTTCTGATGAGGAGCCCCGTCCTCATCAAATTCATCCCCCTATTCATGGAGAAAGATTGAGTAGATATCGATAACTTCTTAGTGGGAATATCACCTCTGGTTGATAACCATACCTTGAAAGGGAAGATGGGATCAGCCGTATGAGCACGAAAGGCGCAAACCTGACATACTTGGCATAGAAGCCTTTAACAGGTATCTGGGAATGACAGATGACAATTGCTCCTGTTCGCTTCGCATCGTTCTTCACCCATTGATGTAAAGCGAGCACGAGATCGCCCCCAAAACGATACCGTCGATATTGCTTGAGAACAGCCAACCGGCTGAGCTTGTAATAATTTCCCCCCTCCACCTCGTAGGTTCTGATTGTCCCTATCGGTTTCAAGGATGGCACAAGTCGGAGCAAGAAATGAACTGCAGTCGGATCATGCCTGTACCCATGAAGGACATATTGATTATGAGAATCGAAGGAGAAATATGCAAAGTGGGAGGTGTGATTCAGAAGAGGATTGACGTACTCGTCGACCTCCACTTCCAACGGAAAATGTTGCTCATGTATGAAAACGTCGATCCTCACGCTGATACACTGATCCAGGAGCATCTGCCGTTCTGGATGCCCGGGTGGAGGAACAACGATGATCTCATGGGGCGGAGAGGTGCTGGTGGAGGAGTCTCGGTCCGACATGGTTAGTCCGAAAGGGAGAAGCGAGGATCAGAGAGCGCGAGGCTCGATCGCGCAGTACACTTGAACGGGGTCGGCCCGAAAGAGATACAGGCCGTTTCCATACACGAATACGGCGGGGAACAAATAGGAGAGCGGGTGGCCACATGGAACCAAAACGAGACGGTGATTGGACCCGGGAAGTTGGACGAATGGCAGACGAGGTCAAGTCGCTATCAAGATCAGAACGCACTAAATACGTTGATCATCGTCACAAGATACAGTCGTCGGGGTCAAGCTGGCACGCCGGAGATGATGTGCGAGAATGGAAGAGGAGCGCACATGCAATATCACTTTACGGGCCGTGCTAGTGCTGTCAGATTCGATCCAATCACGGAAGTAATGAAGCGATAGGACACGTTCGTCGTCCAAACTGATACTTTGTAAACATCTACTTATCTGTTATTTATTTATTTTATTATTTATTTACTTCTTTGATTACGTAGTCGACCAAGAAAGTTAGCCGGCGCACTCGAGCTTTTAGGAAAACTACGGGCAACGACGGTCAGCTGGGTGGGTGTGGTAACTTTCCACTTGGAATGTCTGCTGAGTTAACTTGGCTTTACACGTAGGCGCTAGTGTCCGGGACCGGTGCTCATGGTCGAGCCTTTGGCAGCCGCCGTAATATCAAAGCCGTCAGGTGCACGCATTCTCAAGTCTGTCTTCAGTTCGATGGCTCCGCCTTCAAGGCGATCATTTCCGGTCGACTTTTTCTCTCCAAAGCCCCGACAATGGAAGGGCAAGGAAAAGGATCTCGGACCTCCTACCCTAGAATGCAACCAATGTCGTCTTCCGCTCCCGGATCCAACATTTAATTCTTGCATTTCTCGTCATTCGCCATGGTGTCCAAGTACAGCGCCTGTTTCTTATGGTCTGAGGTCAGCACTCACCTTTTTGTTTCCAGTCCGTAATCGGCTTTTCATGATGAATGAAGTCATTCCACGTCGGTCACCCCATCATCCCCAACGGTCTGTGCGGCGCCACTCTTCATCTGCGGCACGTACCCTCTCATCTCAGACGCACCTGCGCAATCTGTCACAGCCAGACTGTTCCTCCCACGGACCCGAAGAACTTGTGGACGAGCTGCGGTCCCTTTGCAGTGCCTCGACCCCATTTGATCCAGAACACGCCTGGCATCTTTTCAAATCAGTCCAGATGGATTCAAATGACGTGGAGCTCAGTGTAGGAGAGCAATTTCAGTTTGTCAGACGTGTCCTCGATGCATTTGAACTCTCCGGCGATACTCCGCCAAATCTGCCCTTGTTGTATACCTGGGGAACACGCCTCGAGCCGGTCGTCCGGAATTTGAAATCAGGCTTAAAGGATAATTCCCCGGATCTTATTCTTAACTGTTTTACCGCGCAGGTGTACGCTTGGTTGGGAGACATCACGCATGCGTCCCTGTTGGCCCGGGAAACTCAAGGAGCCTGCCTCGATCACGTCGGAAGGTGTACTCTTTTAGGTCTTTACCGGAATATCTCGGTTATTTTGCGTTATCGACAAGGTGCATCACATGCACTCGATCTGCTTGTTCGGGAGTGGCAATTTTTGCGCACTTTTCGTCATACTTCATCCGTTCCCTTCCCACAGGTTGCGTCGTTCCACAGGGCGATCCGTAATATACTCGTCGACATTCCCGATGGAGCTGGTTTGTTGCGTTCGCGCTCGAACGCGCACTCGTCAGATCGACTCCTCATGGGAAACTTGCTTCTAGAAGCGTATTGTGCCAAGAAGTTGCCTCACCAGTCCCATGCGCTGGTGCTCGAGATGCAGAGACAACAGTTGTCTGTAAAATTCCATCTCCAGATCTCAGTGACCCAGCTACTCGCGCGACATGATTTATTTTCTCTCGCAGACGAAGTGTTCGCATCCGTAGATCCTTTGGTCAACCCACATATGTATCATTCTACCGGGCTCTATCTTTATGCGCGTCGCGGTGATGTGGACCGTGCTGAAGAGTTCTTTACGAAGCGCAAGGACAACCACTGGGCGCGCTCTATGCTCATGCACGCATATGCTATTTCACGTCAGCCGGGGAAGGTGGTCGAACTCTTCAACAAGTTTTTCCCAAGAACGTCGAAAGGGACCTTTCGCGGTGGACGACCGAGAACCGTTCACTACACCATCGTCATCCACGCCCACGCCGAGGTATCCGATTCTGATGGCATCGACTTCTGGTTGAAGCAGATGTTGGATGATGGCCACCGTCCAGACGGTCATGTCTACAGCATTATCCTCCAGAGTTTTGCGCTACGCGGCGATGTCGAATCGGTAGTAGCCACACTCGATCAAATGCGTGCTGCTAAAATAGAGCCTGGAAGCGTTCACTACACTACTGTCGTCGCGCTTCTTGCTCGGAGAAAAGATGCTGTGGCGGCAGAAGCATTCTACCTGCGGGCTTTGCGCGAGGGTATCACACCGGACCGCAAGATGATCACATCGCTCATGAATGCCCACGTAGAAGCAGGGTCATGGGAGGGCGTCGTCCGTACCTTTGACTATCTTCGACACACTATGCCCTTTCGTTGCGACCTATCTACCGAGGTTTATAACACGCTTCTCAAGGCTTACGTCCTCGTCGGTACGCCCTTTCGGATCGTGCTCGCCATTTTTCGCAAACTCGTGCGGGTCGGCGTGCGTCCTGATGCTTACACGTATTCCTGGGTCATCCAATCTGCTTGCGACGCTGGGAAGATGAATACGGCCGAGGAGCTGTTTACAGACATGGAAGACAAGGCAAAGTCTTGGGGACCGCTGTACGATCTCGAAACATACGTGCTCACTATTATCATGGCAGGACATGTACGACAGCGGTCTCTGGCGAAAGCAAAGGAGTGTTACGAGGAAATGAAACGGCGGGGTATCAGACCCAATTCCCGCACGTACAAGTATATCATCCGGGCATATGCCAATGAGCGGACGGAAGCGAGTCTGGCCGTCGCAGAGTCGTTCCTGAGCCGGATCATGGATGCAGATACGGAAGACCCCAGTTGGGCTGGCACCGAATCGCGTCCATCTGCTCTCGGGAATATCTACAGCCCGCTCATGCTGGTGTACGCCCGGAAAGAGAGACCAGAGGAGGTGGCAAGGCTTTTCAACGGGATGGTGGAAGCGGGTGGCGAACCGTCTTTGGAATGTCTCACCATTATTTTGGACGTCCACCGTCGCACGTTCAATGTCGACTTTGTCCGCAAACTGTGGCCCCAAATTTGGACGCTCGCCGTGCGAGACTCGGACACCAACGGACTTTTCACAGGAGATGACGCCACGACCCTCAAACGACAATCAAATCTTTTGTGTGTGCCACTGTCCATCTACATTGACGCCATGTCTGCGGCGGGCGATCACAATGCTGTATTGGACGCCTGGACGAGCGCCAGAGCGCAAGGGTTCACATTTGACGCACACAATTGGAATCATCTCGCGGTCGTTTTAGTCCGAGCTGGCCAACCAGAACGTGCTTTTGAGGTCCTCGAGCGGGTCCTCATTCCGTATTCCCGCAAGGCCCCCATCAGCAGGGACCCGACCCCTGAGTCACCATTAGTGTTCGACATGATGGGGCCTGACATGGACGTGCTGACATCGGACGCTCCGATGCACCGGGACATACGGAGGGCGCAGGTGGTAAAGAATGCAACGAATAGGGTAGGCTCGCCGGAGGATTCGACTGATTTCGCACATCCACTGCACATCCTTCATCAAGTGATCCCGGGCCTGTCCATGTGGCGCCCGCACGCTGTCACGTTCCATATTCTATCCCAGGCTCTCGAACATTTGCAGCGAGGTCGCCTTGTACAGCCTGTCCGCGGTCCCAACGCGCCACCGGTGACCCTACATCATACCGACACACAAAGTCATGCCGAGGCCGCTAGCGCCACACTCCGCCGCATCTATCACAACTTTCCGGAAGCTGTTCGTGAAGTTAGGCTGTACGAACGAAGGCTAGCACGACGTGCCGCAGCGCTGCCGCGGCTACGGACGGGGAGTGGGGCAATGTGAAGTAGCAAGTAGTGGATATATTAGCAGATGGAGACACTAATGGGGTTGCATGGCTAATGATGAATTGACTGGACGCCGGCGCAAGTCAAGAACATCCATTGGCTCCAGTCTACGTCATGTGTCATCGGATGATTCAGAACCTGAATCGCCATCACGATGTGATTTTCGGCCATGCTTTCCGGTACCATGTCGGTTCCTCTGCGCGGGCCGAGGAGTACAGTCAGCTTCCGGTACGCTCGGAAGGTGGGAGGGTCTTACCAATGGAAGCTTTTGACCTTGGTTTCCAAATGCAATCGAGAGGGGCGTGGTTTCTTATATAGAAATGTGAGTCCGAGTTGAGAAATAGACTCCGATTTTACATACCAGGTACGCCTGGGAATCGCTTGGCGGAGAAAACGACGAAAGGGTCCGTGAAAGTCTGCGCCAGGACGGGAGATACGTTTGTGTGGACACGCTGCGCGCCGAACTCGGGTGCTGGCGAGCTAGGATAAGAGATGATTAATAACGAGAGCGGTGGGTCAGCCGACGGAGTAAAGATGCGCACTCTCCAACGTTCATTAGGCGTAAGCGTAATCGAAAGGTCCCTGGAGGTTATATTTGAGCATGGCGTTAATGAAAAAAACTACCTCATGATAAGGTTATGCGAACCTTCCGTGCGGATGGATAGGTCTTGAAAGAGGAAAAATATCCCGGGGATCTGGTGCTCGTCCAAGAGACGACATGCATTGGATGAGAGCGGTCCTACGAGCGTGCGTGTGTATACAGGTCGGGGAAGTGGATGGGAGCTTGCGCGTGGCGAAGAGGAAGAGGAGGCACTGGAACTGCTCTGTGGATAGCCGGTTGAATAATAGGGTGTTTGGGGGGACTGTTGTGGATAAGCAGGCGCGCCATAGAGGGTTGGAGTATCATAATTTGCCGTGTAAGAATCTTGTTGAGAGTGATTCCATTGCTGATAATCGCGCCCGTCGGGTTGAGCCGTTGGGTGATAAGGGCGATTTGAAGGATCCAAGTTGTTGTAGAGAGTAGGTTGAGGATGGATGGGATATGAGGTGTCGGCACCTGGCCAAGTGCGGAAGGAATCTGTATCTGTGCGGTAAGCTACCTGAGCGGACCACGGTTCACTAGCTGTCGGAGTGGGCATAGTTCTGGGGGAATTGCGGAGAGGCTGGGTTTGAACGGACTGGGTATGTGGATAGCCCCAGGGATCGGAAGAGTCTGGATTGTAGGAGTGGGTGCCAGAATATGTGATGGGGTCTGGCACAGAGGTGGGAGACGTGTAGGAGTAGGTGGGGCTAGTGAAACTGGAGGGGGAATCTGTTGGGATGATGGTGGGGACAGCCGGCTGGTGGACGGTCTGGGACATGTGAGGCTGGAGAGGGGAAGGGAGACACACCTGGGAGTCTAGGGAAGAGCGGGGTGGCTCGGGGGCGGTATGAGCAGAGGAGGGGCTGGTGCAGGGAGAGGCGGAGGAGGGGACGGCGGTGCGAGGCTTCTTCTGTTTCGCAGCCATAGAGGAGATGTAGCGGTCCGTGGAGGAGGAGGGGTGGAGGACGAGGTTCATCTCACGTTTACCATCCGCGGACCAGAGATCGACGGTGACAAGAAAGAAGGAGCAGTCGAGCTCGCTGAGGGGGGTGAGCAGGTGCGGAGGACAAGAACGCGACACGTACTCGACGTCGACGAGCGAGTTGTCTTCCCTGCGGACGACCATCTTTGCGACGGCCGCAGGGGCAAGGGGGCGACGATCCTTCGGGGGTGTGAGGCGACACTGGGGGGACGGGAAGAGACGAACCTTGTCGCCAAAGCCACACATGCGGGCGCGGAGGGGGTGCTGCACGACGTGGAGCGAGTAGTGCCTGTGGGGGGTGAGAGGGAGCGTGGGGGAGGGGGAGGGACGTACTTGCGGGCGTACCAGTGGCCCCAGGGGTCGAGAGGGAGGGACATGGTCGGCGAGGAAGAGAGAGAGGCGTTTTGAGCGAGTTGGGAATCAGATAAGATAAGTTTCACACGTCTTGTGGGACGATGAGAAGAGGGTCATAATATTTTCGACCGACCGACTGCATCGACCGTCACGTCTCACCGATGCGCTGATCTGCCTTCGCAAATCTCCACATCCCACGTGAATCACTTTCCCACGCTCCCTCCGCCCCGCCATGCTCGTCCTCGACACCAAACACGCCCTCTGCGCCGACTGCGGCAACCCAAACCCGAACTGGGCATCAGGTGCGCCCTTTCCCCCTCCGCGTCCCCGCACTCATCCCCGCAGTCTCCTTCGCGGTCTTCCTCTGTCTCCAGTGCGCCGGTGTCCACAGAGGCTTCGGCGTGCACATCAGGCAGGTCGTCCCTTCCCTTCCTTTCCGATTCCTCATCTCCCCCCCCCAGCTTCGTCAGATCCCTCTCCATGGACACCTGGCAGGAAGATCAGCTTAGGCGCATGCAGGTTCGTCCACCTCTCCTTCCTCTCTTCCCTCCCACACCTTCCCCCAGCTCGGCGGGAATGCGCCCTTCAAAGAATTCTTGCGTTCCTATACCCCGGCAGACCAGGGCGGCTACTCCGAGGGCATGGACACACATGCTCTCTATCACTGCTGGGCTGCCTCCCAGTACCGCCAGAAAGTACGTCGTCCCCTCCCCCCCGCCTCCCCCACTCACCCTCCCCAGTTGGACTATGCCTTGGCGGACAAGCCCTGGTCGCCGTCCCCTCCCCCCCTCCTCACACCAGCATCTCCCCCGGTCCGGCCCTCCTCTGCTCAGGGTCTGCGCAAGTCTCGTGCTTCCGCCCGCAGTCCACCCTCCACCCATCTTGCTTCCTCTGCCCCATCACCTCATCCTTCTGATACTCCCCACGTGGCGACAAAGTCCGCGAATGAAGCCTACTTCGCCTCTCTCGGTGAAGCCAACGCTCTTCGTCCCACCGACTTACCTCCATCTCAAGGTGGCCGTTATCAAGGTTTTGGAAATACCCCCTCTCCTCCACAATCACAACACCCCCCTTTTACCCTCACCTCCGCTGCTGCCCCTTCATTAGCCGACTTTCAGGATAATCCTGCTGCCGCCTTAAGTAAGGGGTGGTCCCTGTTTTCCGCCGCCCTCGCTGGTGCCTCACGTGTCGTAAACGAAAATGTCATCCAGCCCGGCATGGAACGCGTAATGGATCCAAATCTACACGCTAGCGTTCGTGGTTACGTCTCCGAGGCACAAAGGCGTGCTCAAGACGCTGGTCACTCCGTTAATGACTGGTCAAAATCACAGCTTGGTGTCGATGTTGCAGATCACGTCCAGGGCCTCGTGGGTACTGTAAAAGATAAAATTGGTCCAGGCCCATCTGCTTCCGGCTATGGTTCCCTCGCCCTCCATGATGACGCTGACTCATCTCCATTGTACGATGACACCAATGACTTCTTCCACGAGTATTCCGACACGCCACCTTCCCCTTCCCTGAATTCGCACACCCCACAGCCTCAAAACGCGCCAAAGCCCAACAAGGGCGACGAGTGGGACGAGTGGCAGGATTTCTAGACCGATCATAGACAGCGCTTAGTACCTAGCACTAAAGTCTAGTACTACCGTCACTTGCTGTAATTCACCGGAATTATATTAGCCGACGTCGAGTTCCGTCCCGGTTTATCGGTACTTACACGCGCGCCTATGCTTACCCACCGCTTCTGTGCTACAACATTGCGCTTGATCTGGTTTCCCTAAACATGTTGCAAGCTGCGCTCTCAAGATCAACGCGTCGCGCGGCAGTCTCGACCGCCAGGCGACTGTACCATGCATCCGTCCTCCCGTCCCTGGTTTCACCCACTTCACCAGAATTCCAGCAAAAGGCGGAGAACATGGATACGCTTGTGGCAGATCTGAAGACCAAGATTGCCCACGCAAAGCAGGGTGGCGGTTCAAAGGCCCAGGAACGCATGCGGAACAAGGGCAAGAGATTGCCCAGAGAGAGGTCAGCCCAAGTCCTCAGCCACCTCCACGTCTTCACCCTAGTCTAGACTAGCATTGCTCCTGGACCCGAACACGCCGTTTCTCGAGCTCTCGCAGCTGGCTGCTCATGAGGTCTATCCAGGAGAGAATATCCCTGGTGCCGGGATCATCACTGGCATTGGCCGTGTGGCTGGAAAGGAATGCGTGGTTGTCGTCAATGATGCTACGGTGAAGGGGGGATCATATTATCCTTTGACGGTGATCCACCCGCTGTTCCGAGGTGTTGGGGGACCTGACATGTCTTTCATAGGTAAAGAAACACCTCCGCGCCCAGGAAATCGCTCGAGAACACGGCTTGCCATGCATTTACGTTGGTAGGTGCTTTTCGCATGCGGCTTTTGGTTTCATGCTCACGACATACAGTGGAGTCCGGGGGTGCTGCACTTCCCCATCAGGCTAATGTATCTCGAATACCTTGAAAACACCATCACACGTGTTCATAAATACCGTTGATTCTAGGTGTTTCCAGACAGGGACCACTTTGGCCGTATTTTTTACAATATGGTTCGGTGGCATCATTGCCGGATGATTAATGAGTTGACATTTCCGTAGGCACAAATGTCTGCGCTCGGCATTCCACAAATAGCCCTGGTGCATGGTATCTCTGTCGCTGGTGAGCCCAGCGATCTGTTTTTTTTTGTTCTCCGCATTTACGTATCTAGGTGGTGCTTATGTCCCTGCAATGGCCGACGAGAATATTATTGTTCGTGAACAAGGGCGTATCTTTCTTGCCGGCCCCCCTTTAGTCAAGGCTGCCACAGGCGAGGAGGTTGATGATGAAGTATTAGGAGGCGGACAAATGCATTCTAGCGAGAGCGGTGTGACCGACCATCTCGCAAGAGATGATGACCATGCGGTAGCTATCGCAAGGGGAATTGTGGGTGATTTGGGAATCGCGAGTGGACAGGCAATGGGGGTAAGTTATCAGCGGTGACACACTCCAGCCGTGTTACTAATGATTACCCGAGCCTTCTGCTCCGTCAGAAGTCCCGTTATACCCAGCGGCCGAACTACACGGTATCGTCGGCACTGATCTCCGACAAACCTTTGATATGCGGGATATCGTTGCAAGAATCGTTGACGGTAGCCGGTTCAGAGAATTCAAGAAGGAATATGGTACCACAATCGTGACTGTAATACCAATCTCGCTTGAAAGCAACCTCCGGGTTAACCTCGCACTTTTCCCAGGGGTTTGCACACATCCATGGGTACGAAGTCGGTATTGTCGCCAACAATGGCATCCTGTTCTCCCCCTCGGCGCTCAAGGCTACCCACTTTATCCAACTTTGTTCTCAACGAAAGATACCATTGCTTTTCCTTGTGAACGTCACTGGTGTGTTGGTTTATCCGTGTACCTAACCGTACCTTAATATTGTTGCAGGGTATATGGTAGGTTCAAAGGCTGAAAAGGGCGGGATAGCAAAAGATGGCGCGAAGATGGTCCGAGCCGTCGCATGCGCAGACGTTCCCAAGTTGACCGTGGTCGTCGGGGGTAGTTTCGGTGCAGGAAATTACGGTAGCTATGCGATACAGATCTCCTAACACCGACGAAGCTGACTTCCACATGTGTAGGGATGTCCGGACGCGCGGTAAGTGATCCGAATGTCCCCCGGACCGACGACTTTGATGTAGTTTCAGTATTCTCCACGTTTTTTGTGGATGTGGCCTGTGAGTCCCACGAGAACTATTTTTGGCCCGAAAAATTTGATGAAGAATGCAACAGAACGCAAAAGTGTCGGTGATGGGTTCGGGTCAGCTCTCACAAGTCATGTCAACCGTGTCAAGGTTTTTACCTTTCCCATGGATTATACACGATCTGATGCGCCTGTTGTCAGGGACCCGAATCAGCATCATAGTTTGAAGGCCGAAATAGAGGCCCAGTCGTCGGCGCTCTACTCGACCGCTCGCTTGTGGGATGATGGAATCATTATGCCTACAGAAACACGTGATGTAGTTGGACTTGCGCTCGCCCTTTCGAACAGAAGGCGCTTTGATGTGCGCACACCAGGGCTCGCTACTTGGGAGGGATCAGGGAGAGGATTCGGTGTCTTTCGAATGTGAAACGCAGCCGATCGACGTTGCCAAATGTAGTTGTTTATTTCAGTGGAGGTGCCAAACAACCCCGACCCTGTCCAAATTGACTCTAAACCTTTTGACGGTCTCGGAATCCATTCCGTCATCTGTTTTGCACTTATGCAACACCAGGGACCTTCGCACGTTCTATCTGAGTCCTAGGAGTCACAGGAAATTCCAAGTTGTCCCGTTAGACTAGCATGGCGGACGAGTCAGTTTTGAAGCAACTGTCTGCAGAGACCCGGGCAAAACTACGTTCAACACAAATTCTCACATCCTTGTCTACCATAATATCTGAGCTGTTGCAGAACGCTATCGATTCTGGAGCTTCTCAGATTGATATTGGCGTGGACTGTGCCGAATGGAGTTGTTGGGTCATGGACAATGGGTTGGGATTCACGAAAGAGGGTTTGCGTATCATCGGACAGGAATCAGAACGTAGTCGATACAGTGAGTCGCTCCCTTCAATGGTTTTGTCCCGACAGGTCGGCCCACAGTTTTCAGACTCTTCAAAAGCGTACACTCCTGCCACACTTGAAACGGTTTCCACCTTTGGCTTCCGAGGAGAAGGTAATTAATCAAGGAAAATGAAGCCCGTGGCACGCATTCATGTCTCGCCCACAGCTCTGGCTTCCATGGCGGATCTTTCCTGTCTGGAGATCTCATCCCGCACGACAGGATCTCGCGAAAGCTGGTCTGTCATTGTCAAGGTCCTTTCCTCTCTCGGACTGCTCCTATAGTGGCTGACAAGCGCTTTCTCAGGCCGGGAAGTCTCTTTACGCAGGCCCATCGATCCGTTGGCGAAGAGAATCACCCGGAACCGTCGCATCGATCCGTGATGCATTCTTTAATGTGTGGCCACACCTTCTGATGCTATGTCCGTGTAGTGACAATTGAATAACAGCTCCCCGTTCGCCGTCAATCTCACCCTACGCCGAACAAGACCATCGAGTTGATTCGTCAAGAGGTCGAGGCATATGCGCTGGTGTTCCCGAACATCTCATTCACATTCCAGGATGCAAGCAAGACCAAGGAAAGTCACCCCCTCCACAAGTCACACATCCTCAAGATACCAAGGGTAATGGTGTACCCGTTTCCATTTCCTCTCGTCCATCTCACGCTTCCATCCGATCAAGACTCGCTCCACTCTTGCGGCATTTCGACATCTCTATGGCCGTGCATTCACAGAGGAAAGTGTATTTCTGTTTGGGATCCTCGTGCATGATTGTCATGGGGCTTGCATTTCCCAGTGTGCGGAAGAAATAACCGTTACCTCCGGCCTGCTCCGGATAGAGGGGTTTATTTCACTCGTTGGAGCGTACACCAAGGTAACATTTCTTCCATTCTGTGATCGAAGAATTTTTCCTTATCTGATGTTCTTCCGCTCAAGTCATATCAATTCTTGTGTAAGTCACACAAGGGTAGGCCCCCGATTCTAGTTACACATTATCCTTTGTCTAGATATCAATAGACATCCGATATCGTTCTGTGATCTCCACCGATTAATCGACAATCGCTTTGCTGCGAGCACGTTTGCGAAACATGTAGGTCAATTTTATTTTCGCATCAACGAGTTAAATTGCATATCTTTTTCCCGCCTTGCAGGCATATGACGAAGGAGGGGAGACGAGCTTGCGCCCATGTCTGTTGATACTTTCAACGCCATAGGAGATAGTCTCATCGAATTTTCTAGCTACACGCCGGTCCCCCCGTAAAGGAGAGAAGAAGCCGGTTTACGTCCTGAATTTGACCATTCCCGTGAAGCATATTGATAACTGTCTGGAACCCTCGAAATCGGCGGTCGAACTAGACGTGGGCAATGCTCGCTTCTCCATCGGTTCTGTGACCTGCTGACCTTCATGTATACCAGAATAAAAATGCTGTGACTTCCTTCTTATCTGAAACTATTCAGTCTTTTTTGGTTCATCACAGTTTTGCGCTCGATAAGCCAAGGCACGACGCCACTGTGGATGGCAGCCAGAGAAAGAAGCGAAAGGTTGCGCCAGAGCTTTTGGCCACCTCAAAGACGCCATCAAACGCCGGCCTGTTTGAGAGGGGTGAGACACCGAATGCACCCGACCATGTGGTACGTCCCTCGACTCGTGTGTGCACCTGTCAATCCGTTTAAAGATTTAAACAGGGGGACATTCCTGGGATCGATGCACAGAAGGCTGTCTGGAAGAATTCATCGACCGGAGAAAGATTCATCATCGATAAGCGCACGGGAAACTCCTATCCTCTACACGCCGATTTTACCGTGGACAAGGATGTATCAATTGGAGCGACCTCGGGTAGACGAACGTTACAGATACCCCGACTGATTGCCGAGGGAAGTCGTAATATAGACAATACGGACGACCCCGTGCCCATTTGGCTTCAGGAAGCCCTGCAGGTATGCTTCGCATCCCCACACCTCGTGTTGGACTACGTCACTGACACGATTGGAAGGCCAACGATGCCTTCGCGCTTAAAGAGCCAAGAATACCTTCCCTTCCTACGCTGGTGACCCAAGATACAGATCACCCGAGTTCTTTGTCCTACCACAGTTGTCACACAACCTGTGCGAACTCCAGTCGGTGTCTCCAGCTCCAAGTTGGACCGTCTACTTTCGTCGCATCGCAAGTGCGTTTCAAGAAGGACGATTTGCGGAAGGCACGAATTATTAGTCAGGTAGACCGCAAGTTCATCGCATGCATCGTCGATTCGGACAATGATGATCCTGTGGGTGCAGCGGAAGACGACGAAAGGTGTCGTGATGCAGTAGTGCCAGGCGGGAGAACCCTCATCCTAATCGATCAACACGCCGCGGACGAACGTGTACGCGTCGAGCGTTTTCTAAAGTCAATATGCCGTGGTTTTCTTAGCCATCAGGATGCAAGTGGGGGCGTGGAGACGAAGCAGCTGAACCCTGCGGTACCCGTGCTACTCACCAAGCATGAAGCTTCTCGTCTCGCGGCGCTTCCGCGTTTCCAGAAAGCATTCGAATCATGGGGGTTCCGACTCTCTGGGCTTGAGGAAATGCAGTCCACCCTCGAGTGCGAAGCAGGGCTTGATGGTAGTTATGCTCAGGTCTTTGTGAGTGCGATTCCCGACATCGTGAGCGAAAAGGTGCGTGCGCGAGAAACGGGACTGTGAACCCCAACTGAGGTCACACGACAGCTATTATTGGGTAAGGAGATGCAGGAACTCATCAAGGGATACATTGGTGCATTGGAGAGTCGGGAACTCGAACCCCGTGATGCGTCATCCCAACATGACTCTGCGACTTTGGATGAGGAGACGCAGTGGCTCAAAGCCCTCCGATGGTGTCCTCGTGAACTCGTCGACCTGATCAACTCAAAAGCTTGTCGAGGTAGGTGCCCTTTACGTCCCGCTATCAAAGCTTGACAACGTTTAGGTGCGATCATGTTCAATGATCCGTTGAACACCGAACAATGCGAGCGATTGGTGAAGCAACTGTCGACGACCGTCTTCCCGTTTCAGTGTGCTCATGGGAGGTAAGCGTGCTGTTTGCTACGGGCGATCGATTGGCTGATGTCCTTCAGACCGACCCTTGTTCCTTTAACGCGCCTCACCGGAGGGCGTAAAGAAAGAGGAATAAAGTGGGAGAAAGTAGCTACCCCGTGACGGTGCTTGGCACGATATATTGACGTATTATGGCTGTATATGCATTGTCGAGACTGTTCAAGATCCGAATTGTGAGTGGTCGCGTGACGTCAAAGCAAGACGTCACTGAGTGAGGCGTATAAGAGGCCTTCTCCGCATTAATTGAATCTTTCTCACTGCAATCATCCATCCATCGACAACGCTACCCCCTTTTCTGCCATGCCCAAGAACGTCACAAAGGTCGTCTACAAGCCGGATACGCAATCCACAGATGAGTTCATGATCATCGTCAATCCCACCGAGGTAAGTTCGTTTCAGGCGCTCACGTCCATGCGGCGGTCTCTGACGTGCACCGTGTGGTTTACAGTTCAAGAAGTGGAAATCAGGAGGTGAGTCACCCCCCCGTTTTCGCGGGGCATCGTCTGACTGGTTCTTCCTCGTCTAGACACGTAAATGCGCTACCGTTTGTGCTGATCGCTTTTGGCTGATTGCTTGCTGTGTCTTAGGACGATCCCTCTTGCAGAAGTCGTCGATTGTATGTACATGTTCCCCTATCCGAGCCCCACGCTCATCTTTCCATCAGCGTTTGAAATCTTTCACTCGACACAGGGTAATCAAGGATATCTCGGTCGCCCGTCCAAGCAGCAGCTTGATAACACCTTTGGGACATCCAAGGACGTTGAGGTCATCAAAGTCCTGTTGCAAAGAGGAAAGGAGCACTCGGGTGAGGGATTCCATTCGGGCATGTTTAGCATGAATGCGACGAGAGGGAGCGCTATTCTGGACAGCAAAGGCAAGAGCTTGTCGGGCATCTGAGAGTCGGTCGTCTTCGCAGAGGAAGAAAGATAACAACAACAATGTATTACTATTGTACAATGCAAACATTCTTGTCTCTCTCTCAGGGAACAAGGCCATTGAAAGACGCATACATGCCGCGTGTGACCGATGATAATCTGAATTTTCAACTAATGCGACCAGTCCGGACGGTGCGCAAGGCTTCATCAAATAGGAGTGTGTGCGACAGTGAAGTTTTCCACTCAGCCGCAGCGACGTTTCACGCACCGTCAGACACATCTGGGATCCATAACATGCGGCGTGAGTGGATCCGTGCCACACCCTCTTGGAGAGGCCATGGAGCTCGCCAAGACTGTGTCTTTATGGTTGTCAACGAGGATCGGCGTGGGATGCGAGGGATGATGGTTGGCCGTGTCTGTCTTTTTTTTTCATTTGTCTTCAGCGGTGAGATGTATCCGTGTGCATTGGTTGACAGGTTTACTCGGATAGGGAATGCTCCTGATCCAGTGACTGGGCTCTGGAAGGTTCGTCCACAGGTAGATCGTCGTGGGCAACGAGTCCAATCTGTTGAACACATTGATGTCATATATAGGGCGGCGCATCTGATTCCTGTATTTGGCGAGGGAGCCCTCCCCCCAGACTTCAATTCAACACTCTCACTAGATGCATTTAACTCGTACTATGTAAATAAATATGCTGATCACCATGCAAATGAAATTGCGTTTTGACGAGACAACCAAGGTGAAATGATAGGTGGGGCTAGGCTCCTGGCAAAATGATAGTTGATGCTAGGTCGTGCTAGTAAGTAGCTAGGTTATACTGAAATATGCTAGACTCTGCTAGGTTCTGCTAGACTTGCTGGTGCTTGATAGGCAGTGCACTTTTGCTGATGAGAAGACAGACCTCGTCGAAATTCCTTCGCATTCTCGACCACGAAGTTGTCCGACACAAAAGGGCTTCGACAACTATGAGTGCAAGAGTGAATCCTGTTTGTTTCGCGTTCGTTCTTCCCATCAAAGGTACTCACAGCCGCGGCCCAAGGGGGTGTCACATCAACGTGTCCGCACTGATCAAAGTGACTCGCGACTCGCGCCGTTGCATATAACTTGTTCGGGACAAGAAAAGACCGTCCGTGGTCAGTGATGCCCCTGTTCTCGAACCCCACGTTGATCGGCACGTCTCCACGGATTCGTCCACCCTCCCGATGCAAGATCGGTCACCAGCGTCTCGACCACCTATCCCCAAAAAGAGCCTGGGTGGTGGTCAAAAACGTTCGATACGCCACGTGGCTGAAGGGATGCAAATTGTACCTTGGGCTGACATGCGTGCCAGATTCTAGAGCTCGGTATTAAGCGGTAGATGGACCCTACCCGTCTCTCGCCTACAGCCTGCTCAATCGACGGTGTATGAAATTGTTATTTCAAATGACAGTGACGCCTTCCGAGAGAAGCGGAAGAAGGTTGGCCTATAGTGGGTCATTTTTAAAAAGAAAGCGGAGGGGGAAATTTG
Source organism: Chiua aff. virens (assembly GCA_038094695.1). NCBI lineage: Eukaryota > Fungi > Basidiomycota > Agaricomycetes > Boletales > Boletaceae > Chiua > Chiua aff. virens. Next base: position 73,355 of record JBBPUM010000004.1, read on the forward strand.
GGAGTGTGCCAAGAGCAAAGAAGGGAGAGGAACTTGGTATGGTTGAGCGCATTGCGAAAATTTTGGGGATCTACCATTGAGACTTGGTTGCCCATCGAGAGAAACGTACAATGCGATCGGTGGTTGGAGTTGCGACGGGCACGTAGCCGGACTTACGGCCGTTGGCAAGCGGGTGGAGCTCGGACTGCATAAACGCAGGTTCTGCCTGGATCGTTATGGGCCAAGTTCTAGATTGCTTTGTGTCGGTGGGTACTTGACACGTGACCTGTAATAATACGGTGGTACATCCGATGTCGGTGAGCTCAATCCATCCCTCGTCGTTCTTGACGTTGCTCACAAGCCGACAAGCCAACACGCCTGCTCGTCCAGAACATTCCTAGTCTGAATTATATCCCGTATGGACCGCTCTCGAACTTCAAAGTGCGCTTTGTGTCGCTCTAGTTCATCTCAGGGGGCTAACACTGACTATTTGTTCGCAGTGGCAAAAAAGCGTGCTAACGAGGAGGTCACCGCGTCCGACGCCCGAGCTTCTTCTTCACTCTCCCCTCCCCCAGATGACCTTCCCCGACCCAGGGTAAAGAAACGTATGTGTCCACGTCAAAACCGCCCACCGTCTGACCGCCTCCACAGCGAAACGCGCCGAAACGCGTCCCTGTCCCGTCTGCTCCGAACTCATCCCCGTCCGTCTCCTCGCTACGCATGCCGAACTCGAAATGCAGCGCGTCGAAGACATCATCCGACACATTGGCGATACGGAAGTGCTCGCAGAGGTGGACGACCTCGAGGAGGGGTGGGTGTCCGGCCATCCTCTCCCACATATTATAAATGTACTCATCGTCGTCACGGCAGTCCGAGTACCACCAAGCGTCGCTCAGCACTTAAAGCACGCCAGTCCCTCACCGCGCTCCAGCCGCCACCTCGTATTCACGCGTTGTCCTTTGCACTCCTTGAAAACACGACTACTGCTGCTGCTGCTGTAGAGCATACGATTGGGTACATTACGCGTCGCCGCAGGGCGCGACATGCCCGGCTCAAGGAGCTCGCCAAGGAGGACACAACCTGGTTTGGACATGGTACGGATAACGTCGATCCAGAAGGGGAAGGAATCGTTTGTCCCGTGTGTTCCCAACGCGTTCATGGCGATCGAGATGTCGTAGAGGCTCATGTCGACGCATGTCTTGCACACGAGACTCGGCGCGCCCAGGTTGAGCGGGAGCGTGAACGGGTAGCTGGACTCGTGCCCAGCAACGAGGATGCAGATGTCGATGTCGATGTCGATGTCGACACAGCTTTGGATACAGAGGATGGAGGAAGCGTCCGTACTCGGGTCATCACAAACGCGAATCTCCGAGGGTCAGGTATACACATCCGTTCCTCCGTGATGGATACGGAGGACGACATTGACATTGATGGAATGGATGATGCCGTGTTTGGGGAGGCACAATTTGGGGAAGCAGACATTCAGGATGTGCAGTGGAAAGCTTCTGTGGATGCGGAAGTGGTCGCAACCGTCGGCGAACGATCGAATCACGACCGACAGGCTCAAAGTGCTTACCAGACGAACCCTGGCACAGAAGACATGGACAAAATAGACATGGCTGTTATGAGCGCGCGTTCACGAGGGGACAATCAAGCGCTTGTAGCAGCCCTAGAAGCAAAACTAAATGCTATGGTGTGTGTTTCTCCCCTCCTGACGGTCATATCATTCATTTTGCACTTGGTTAGCCTGTTCCACCAACTTGTCGCATCTGTCTGTCACCATATGTCGACCCTACGTTATCGACAGGGTGTTGGCACACATGTTGCGCAACATGTTGGCTGAGGTGTCTTGGTTCAACAAAACTTTGCCCAATGTGCCAGCGGATCACTGGGGCATCAGAACTTAGGAGGGTGTATCTATAGTAACGATGTGCCAGATTGTGATATAATATACTAATCATTAGCAAGGTATTCAAGCAATCTGCAGCATTGTGTTGAGTACATGAACTAGTGGACGGAGAGAACTTGATGATGCTCATATCTGGCCTTCAATTTCGACAGAGTACCCATTCCAACCAAGCCCGACGAGTGGTTACACAACGGGAATCATTCAGGACCCAATGCAACATCAGGCCACCACGGTGTTCGAATCATTGCAAAGAGAAGTAGGTACATGACTCACCACCATCGTGCAGTTTAAGTAGTGAGAGGGGATAGATGGATACTTTTGTGTGAGAATTATAGGATACAGGCGTGTAGTCTAGGTCAAGCCAGTGGGCTTATGAGCCTAATGGATGGTGAGCAGAATGCGGAAATAGAGAGAAGCGACGGACTTTATGAACATGGGTTGGGGAGAGCTCCTGGTGTAGCCCAGGTAAATAATCATCGGGATCCAGCCATAGTGCATCACGGTCTGTGCCGTAGTGAGTAGACAGTCTAGACTGCATGGCAAGCACAACGTACGCGGCCAAACTCGACAACCTTGAGAACGCGCTCCTAAAGAATCTGTATGAGTCGTTGCAGAGTGAAGGTTTGCGAAGGAGGGACCTTTGTCTCTTCTGAAGGCATTTTGTCAGAGTCGAAAAACAAACGTTAATTGCAACTCCGCTCTTCGAGTCGACTACGATGCCGCTAGGTCCATCCACCTCTGCGGTTTTCTTACAAAACCCGTCGGATCTCAACCCGTAAGTACTCCTCCTCACCGTCCCCGACGTCGCTCACATCTCTCGCAAAGACCACGCCCGACATCGCTCACGATCCACCCGACCGCCCTTCTTTCCATCCTCGACCACTACCTCCGTCGTACAGATGCACAACACCGCGTCATCGGCACTCTTCTAGGCACACGCACGCCCTCGGGCACCCCAGTGGCCACCCCCTCCGTTATCAACGTCACCCATGCGTTTGCCGTTCTGCACTCAGAGACGGAGGAACAGGTTGCCGTCGACGGTGATTACCACCGTGCTATGTATGAAATGTTCCTCAAGGGTCGTGGCGAGACCATCGCACCTTCGGGAACGACAGGCGCGGGCGTCGGTGTAGGTGCCCAGGGAAAAGAGGGTCTCAGCATCGTTGGTTGGTATGCCACAGGCAGCAGCGAGGGCGGCCAGGCAGGCTTGGGCACCTTTTCTGCCCTCATTCAAAATTTTTACGAGCAAGAGACTGCACCGTTCCCTGCTGTGCATGTTGCACTCGATACCGGCACGGAGGAAGGTGTTGGCGCAGGGGTGAGGGCATATATCAGGTCAGTTGCTGTTTGTGTTCCGTCGCCATCTATGAATCCCAATCTTGCACGATGCAGCTCCCCAGTAGGTGTTTATCGAAAAGCAGAGAATTGTGTATTTGTACCCATTCCCTGCGAATTAAAATTCCACGAGTCTGAACGTTGTGGACGTGAGTTGTATCTATTCATCGTCTGCCACCGATTCACGTTATTGCAGTCGATCTTCTACTCCCCTCTTCCGCGCCATCAAATGCGTTCCTTCCTACGTCGCCTCTCCCTGCACTACATACGGCCCTCGTGAGCACCTCCGATGCGCTAGACCGTGTGCTTGCACACGTCCAGGCGATCCTTCGTGGAGAAATCCCCCCAGATCCTGCGCTCGGGAAGTATCTGTGGAATGTGCTTGGTGTGGCCCCGAACGAGGAAGGTGGGTGGTCTACGACATTGCAAGATAGCGTCATGGTGTCGTATCTAGCAAACTTGGTGAGAGGGCAGGCCGAAATCGCGGCTAGGTTGGCACTGGCGGGTGGGGTATGAAGATCTAGGAGCAAAAATGCGGCGGGCACAGCGAATGTCGCAAATAAATTAACTATTGAAAATCCTCGAGTGTTGTAAATCATGTCTCATGGTGAGGATTTCACCTAGTGGCCACGTGTTGGCGGGACCGTTCAGGGGTAGCTCGTCGGCAGGGGAGTTATTGACGAGGGCGGCGGTGGAGATGGAACCACACTGAGCGAGAAGGGTGTCGATAAGGGGGCGCACGTCACGTAGCAAGAGTTGGTGGGCAAGATAAGGGCCGATGGTATTCATACGGACTGCCGCGGAGAGGATGGAACGTGCGTGAAGAAAGAGGGCAAGGTGTTGGGCACGATCTGAGATAGATGAGTGAGGGGTGATCGGACAACACGAGACACCGACCAAGGGAGAGACCGAGAGCACCGGTGAGAACGCCCCAGCAGAGGGGAAGATGGCCATGTGTATCACCGCGGCGCACGGCGAGCTTGAGCTGATCGACAAGCGCAGCGACTGGGGACGGGGACGGCGGCGCAAAGGACTTTGAGTAGAGGGTGAGGAGGGCGACACCTTGAGAGGCGGATGCGCGGCGAGCGACATGGTTCAGGGTGACGGAGTCGTAGAACGCATCGAGGGCGATGAGGTCGGCGACGGGGCGTGGTGAATGGAGCGATACGATGCGATGTGCGTCTGAGACGACGGGGAGTGCGGAGCGTGCGTAGGAGTGGAGACTGTCGTGGACGAAGGCGAGAAGGTGGTCAGTGCGCGGGGGTGGGATGAAGCCGTGGGTGTCAAAGGACTCGAGTCCAGCGGAGGCGACGAACGAGCCGGTGGGGAGATTCGAGTCGGCGAGGAGCAACACGACGTATTCGTCCATCTCGCTTTCGGATCGGATCACCGACACTCGGCTACGGTGGGAGCACTTGTCACCCACGACACTCAACAGCGACGACGACGGCGTCGGGATGAGAGCAGCGGCGACGTGCACAAGGTCTGTCTTCAGGTCACTCCAGCGTGCATCCCGATTCCAAACCAGACCCGTCCTCATACGCACCGTTTCCAAGGTCGCCGAGTCTGCGGTCCACCGCTCGCCTCTCCAGCACTACGACTCGCTCGTGTACACGGGCACTCTCCGCACAGATCCACACCAGCACCGCATCATACAGCATCTCCAGTCCTTCTACGACCAGCTCGTCGCCTACGCCCCCCCTTCCGTCCCTCTCGACGCCCCCCTCTCTCCCAGCTCTTCCCTCCTCTCCCGCATCTTCTCCCGCGAACAACCCGAACCAGACCCCGTGCCTCACAATGCACCCAAGGGTCTCTATCTCTACGGTGACGTCGGTACAGGAAAGACCATGCTCATGGACCTCTTTTTTAACGCGCTCCCCCCCTCCATCTCCCGTAAACGTCGCGTCCATTTTCATGCCTTCATGATCGACGTGCACAAACGCGTCCACGCCGCCAAACTCGCCATGGGTCTCATTGGCGGCGGAGGTGGCACAAGCGTCGGTGGTGGGGACGGCGGGGACCCTATCGCCCCCGTCGCACGCGATCTCGCGAGGGAGGCTTATGTCCTCTGTTTCGACGAGTTCCAGGTCACCGATATTGCAGATGCCATGATCCTCCGCAGACTCCTCGAAGGCCTCTTGAAACATGGCGTTATCTGTGTCATCACCAGCAAGTTCGTCTGCTGCCCCTCTCTCTGTAGTATATCCTCACCCTCTTTCCCAGTCGACATCCCGACGAGCTGTACAAGAACGGCATCCAACGCTCAAGTTTCATGCCTGCCATAGACCTTCTCAAGACACACTTCAAAGTCATCGATCTCGACTCTGGTACAGGTCCGTCCCTTCATCTTTATCTCTCCCATAGCTACCAACGCCCATCGCAGACTATAGACGTATACCCCGTGCACTCTCCCACGTATACTACCACCCGCTCACGCCTGAGAACAAAGCGGAAATCAACAAGATATTTGATTCGCTCACTGCTTCATCTGACACTAATCCTGACCCCGTCATCGCTAACCGCGCTCTAACCACCTTTGGTCGCACCCTCCGTATTCCCATCTCCACCTCCCGCGTCGCCAGGTTTACGTTTGCCGAGCTCTGCGACAGTCCACTCTCTGCTGCAGATTACTTGGAAATTACCAACACATTCGGGACCGTCTTTGTCACCGATGTCAAGAAGATGGGCGTCTCTAGAAAGGACGTCGTACGTGTTTCATACGCACGAGTACACTTGCGCGAAACGTTGAACGACCTTGTAGGCACGCCGGTTCATCACCTTCATCGACGCTTGCTACGAGTCCAAGGTATGTTTGTCCCTCGTGCTATCTGTATACGCACTCACTTTTTGTAGACAAAGCTCTTCATTTCGTCTGAAGTTCCCATCTATCAAGTCTTTTCGGACGAGTCTGCCAAAGGTGAGATCTCTGACCACATGCGAAGCGTCATGGACGACCTCGTGAGCCCTTCTGGATCCCCTTCTAGTTGATGCATGCTAAGAATATGTATGAACACAGGGTCTCCCCCCAGAAGTCGTCGGTGCGAGCTCCATGTTTACAGGTGAAGAAGAGATTTTTGCCTTTGCCCGCGCGTGTTCGCGACTCGTTGAGATGGGGAGTCGAGAGTGGGCCAAGAGTGCTGGCCATTAAGTTAGTAGCATGTAAACGGGCTTCAGCAATAGATCAACTTGGGATTTTGGATCGTGCACCTCGGGAAATATTTCAAGGTCCTTGCATTCCATGAAGTATAGAAATCGGAAACTAGCATACATCAAAGTGGGGTACCGTAGTAACGCGTATTCAGTAACTAGAGAGATACGGGCGTTGAACCCATAGGGTCAGTCGTTGATGCGGAATAGAAGACAAGTCGTGGAGTAACAAATGTCACACGAGTCAAGAAAGAGAGAAAAAATTGTATACGAACATCCAAGGCAACAAACAGGTCTGGTGAAGTAATATAGTCATCACATGCGCAATAGGTTGGTGTGAGCACGAAGAAAAACAAAGCGAAACGGATCTGAAAAGACGTGGGAGGGGAACTGCTATTAACGATTGCGGACGCCAGACACAACGGACGAAAAGTAAATAATATAAAATGGTGATCTGTAAAATGGATGCGATTCAAAAAAGATGGTTGAATGAGGATTGGGATGTCAAACATGTCATGGTGGAGGTGGTAAGTACACATATATATAGAATGCGCAGATTGTTTGCTGTAGATGCTTCATGCTTGATGAAAAATATTGAGGGGTTTTAATAATTCAGCCCGTTAACCGGCCCTGGCGGCCTCTACAGTGGAAGATGAAGGCGACAAAGCCCGATGCGGGAAATGCTGGGGGTGACCATGAGCCAAGGGAACCTCTGGGCTCGAGTGGTCGGGTATCATAGAATGCGAGGTTGGGAGACTACTCGACTGATCAAGAGGGGACGATAGTGGTAGTCCAAAGGGCGAAAAGCCCCCTCCTGTGCCGCTGAGAGAAATGCCAAATGTATGAGATCCGCGCGGAAGAGTGGTTCCATTGGTCGGTGAAGATACCATATTAAAGCTGCCAGAAGGTGGTGGGGAGACAAACCTCGGGGGAGGGGGAGAGCGTGCGTATCCACCAAAGGCGGAGGGTGGTGGCGATGTCGTGGTCGAGGTGTCACGCCGTATGTTCAAGACTTCGGTTTCGAAACCCTGGCGGAATTGAAACATATCTCCCTGGAAAGGAGAGCTAACACCAGACTGGATACTGGTTTGCTGTTGCAGCGATTGGCCAGTGCTCGCAGCAGTGGGGGTGCGTACACCCAAGGGGTTCTTGCTGTACGACAAGCGGATGCCACCATTCTTGACTAAGCCACTGAGGGAGTTCCCGTAAAGCTCATTCAAAGCTTTCGTAGCATAATGGACATCCTCAAACTGAAAATGATATATCGTGAGTTGCGAACACACCCTTGGTAGAGTGCGGAAAAGATACCTCAACAAAGCACATCGGTCCGTTGCTCTTCTGCCTGAAGCAGAGCTTTCTGTACCCGGGTTGTCGAGAAAAGAGCTCCCTCAAACTATCCTCCAGATAATTTGCAGGGTAACCGGCACCAACAGGACTCGTAGGGAGATTTCCAACATAGAGAGTATTGATCGGTGGGTTCTGGTCGACAAGAGCGTTCCTAGGACCAACACTCCCAACGGGGTTCGGCACTCCATTACTGGAAGAACTAGTGGCGTGACCACCGATAGAGGAGCTAGCAGCTGAACTCGCATGGGAAGCAGGTGACGGCAGTTGAGGCGAAGTATTTCCGGCGCTGGCTTGCCCACTAGTACTAACAGTGAGTGGTACGGGTCCACTGTCATCGGGAGCACCTGTGCTCGACGTAGAGCTCGAAGGAGGAGGTCGGCTAGCTACTGGTTCATCAATTGAGGATATAAACGTTTGTGCCGAGCGCATGATTCCAGATCGGTGAGGGGGAAGCATGCCATCTTCATCATTGAAAGAAGGAGAGAACGGCAAGCCAGATCTGGGAGGTGAAGGGTCCCGGGGCGAAGAAGACCGAGGAATGGCAGAAGCTTTACGAGTTCCATAGAATGATGTAAGGGTGGAGTAGGTAGGATCGCGTTCACGGAGTGAAGGTTGGTCCCAAGGACCGACCGTTTCACGTGAAGCACTCTCATCCCTACCTGAAGTCTGTGCGATGATTCCACCAAAACCATTACCGAGTATAGCACTAGGCCCTGAGCTTGTACCATCGCCGGAAGAACCGCTGGACGGGGAGAGAATGCTACTTTGCACATTCCTGGAAAGAGTGGAAGTTGGGTGGAAGGCATCGTAAACGGTGGGGTTTCCAGATATCATTCGTACCGCTTCCCCCTGACCAGCTTTCAAATCCTTCCGTCGAAGCTTGTCCCGTTCCTCTTCATCCGCTAGGGCGCGCTCTCGCGCTCCACGGCCACCAATCCCCATTCCGAGATTTAGACCCACAAGTGCCTCGCGTCTCCTTTCCCGGTCCCGGTCGCGATCTCTTTCTCGTTCTTCCTCGCTACTGTCCCCAAGTCTGCCCTCTCGCCATCCACCGCCAGGATTGTTATAGCCCATTGCGTTCAACGCATTGAGCTCCCTGTCGCGCGCAACCAAGGAATCGCCTCCACTGAGCGAGGAAAAGGCGCTCACGTTGGTGTTGAGACTCAGACCAGCAGCGAGACTAGCTAGTGTGTCAGGCGTAACGGCGAGGCCTCCCAATGCACCGAGGCTCCCTACACCACTGTTCAACCCGGTAAGAGTATTCAGGTTTCCGCCAAGAGTCACACTGCCTCCACCAGAATTAGTGGTACCAATACCAACGCCACGTTTTGTGTGCAGGTTCTTCTTCGCCATTTCTGCTTTCAACACAGCCCCTTTCTCAATGTCAACTCGCCGGCCTTGAAGCACATCTCTGGCTTCCAGTGCTTCTTGCCGGGTGCGAAATTTAGCAAAGCCAATTATCTGCTTGCGAGGAGGTTGACCACCTGGACCCTGAAAATGGCTTGGCTCATCGCTGAGTGGGACTGGAAGTGGAGGCCAGGAAGTAGTCGGGCCGTCCCGCCCGTTATCGACGACCACACCCCCTTGATTAACAGTGACAATGTTGTACGGGTCATTCGGACCTGAATTAAAGTATGAAGAATATGAGGAGCTGCCGCGCAAGGGAAGCCCAGAAGGAGTGCCACCTGAAGATCCATAAGCGGTATACTCCTTATTGGGGATCTTGAGCGTCGCGGCCTCAAAGCCGGAAGAGAACGTAAACATATTCTGGAACTCTCGTTCCTGCCGGTGAACCTTAGTGAAGGTAATATCGTAAAATCAAGAATAAACAAACCTGCATATCATCTGGGAAGCCAACTACAAAAATCGTTGATATTTCTTCCTGCTGGCTATTCCCACCTTGGAGTTCTGCAGTCGCTCCCAACTGCCCGGGCATACTTCGAGCAGTAGCCGCAGCCCCAACTGTTCCACTGCTCTGTAGATGAGGGCCATAAGGCGTCTGGCTTTGAATGTGTACACCATTCAAGTAAGGTACCTGACCAGCAGAGTTGTGGGATAGCGGGTGAAAAGTATCATGCAGTTGCGTTTTCCCCGCGTGCGACTGCAAAAATGGGTCTAGGGCGAATTGCTGAGGAATCTTTCCAGCCAAGGGTGGACTATTCCCAAAGTCAATTCCCCGTGATTCGAACCCTGGTGACACCGCGGACCCCTGCTGGGATTGCTGAGAGAGCTGATGCTGGATGCCCAGAGGATGGTGTGCAAAGCTCTCAGAAGCGCTTGCGAAAGATTGGGAAGTCGCAGAGGACGCAGTAACTTGACGCATGCGGAAGGAATTGGGAGGTGGATTGCCTGAACTGGAGTGAGGGGAGTGTGTACCATTGATCCCGTTATAGGCGCTGAATGATGACCTGAAAGGACCTGCACCAAAATCGCCAGGAGACTTGGACCCTTGAGGGAGACCTTTGAGGGAAAGGCTTTCCGACTCGATGTGATAGTCAGGTAGGTGGAAGTTGTTGTTGCTGTTATACACCGGGAGACCTCCGCCCTGGGCGAACGCCGCCTCTGGGACCGAGTGTTGATGAGCGCTGTCAAGACTCTGAGGTACTTGGGGAGAGCGATTTAAGATGTCACCGTGGGTATGGTGGCTGTTATAATCGATATTAGAAGACAAATCAGAGTAGCCAGATGAAAGACCAAACTGAGCATCGGGGGAAGCAGCACCCGAGTCCGTACTGGAAGTGGGCTGCGGCATGACAAACGACTGCTGGGATGGAAGCCGAAGAGGTTCTGCGTCACCTTGAGCGTCAAGCGAGTCCAAGAGAGAACGATTGATGAGGTCTTCTTCTAGAGGCTGTAACCGAGGGGTTGACGAAGTGGGAGCTGAGGGCGCCAGGGTGGAGAAACAGAGATATCTGGAGAGGAATTACAAGTAGTTGAGGATATGAGATAAACTAGTAGTTGAACATCAACAGTCGGGGAGACCAACGCAGACGATGAAAGTGTGGGAGGTAGCGCAAATACGAAGACTGCTGATATGGATACAATGGAGACAAGGAATGAATGAAGATGGTGTGCGAGCTAGAATGCTGTTTGACGGAATGAAAACGATACACGGCGACGACGACGACAGGAAAGGCGGTGAGCAGCAACGGACGACGTGCGCGACGCGTGGGATTGGATAAATAAGAGCTTGGTTGGCACAGGATAGACGACACCAGAGTACGAAGCGCACGAGGAGGAATGTGAGCAAGATGTGCTGCACGACGACGACGGGTGTTTGTTCGTTGTGGCAGTCGACGACGATCGAGTTGTCAAAGTGTGAAGGAGCAAAGGAAGCGCGCGGGGCCGACACCAGAATCCACCAAAAAAATTCAACAAACGCCAATATTTGTGTCACACTTGTCACGCCGCTTCTCACGCACGGACCCTAACCTTAATGCATTCCCACGTTCAAACACACTCCATTGTTCACAAAGGACACAACCATTGGTTCAATGGGGAGCCTATAGAGCGTGAGTCAATGAGTGCATTGATTCGCCGCGTTCTGAGATCTTTGAGAACAAACGGAAAGGGAACTGTAGTGCTGCAACCTACATGGGACTCGGGGACGAAACCGTTGGGTGGTCTCGAGACCCCTCAAGTGGTGACGACAACTGAAAATCTCGGTTCGGGCATGCGACTGGCCATCGTAGTTAAGGGGGTTTCAAATATCCATGTTTGCTGCGATTCGACAATTACCATATGGTAAGTACTTGATCAGCGCTTGTCAGGAACAACATTCCAAGATACTGTCCGATGACGATCCAGTCTTGGCGATTATCACGAGGTTGGGGTTTACTGAAACCCGCCATAATGCCCAAACGTCCACGAATGGATTGGAAAGCCTGAGCAGTGACATCTCTGCATGTTTAAACATTTAACAGCCACACGTAGCTAGTACATATCCGTCCAGGCATACACATCACCCGCAAATTTCCAACTATGTTCCATGCATGCACAAGCCCCCCGGACGCAGAACCACTGAGGGAGCTCGCAGGTGCTTTCATGAATCGTAGCAGCATACCAATCTCGAGTCAGATCGAAAGTGAATGGATGGCAAGGACAAAGCTCAGCGCTCATCGATCATCAAGGCTGTTACCCCAATGAGTGTCAATGAGCGCTGAACTGGACATTGGGCCTTCAGGTTCGGTAGTAGGAATGAGCCAAGAAAAAAACTATAAAATGAATTATGAGTACTTAGAACGATGCATCTAGCATTATATAAAATTATGTGTGTGAGAAGGCGCGCAAGAGTTGTATACATAAGTGGCATCTCAGAGATAGAGCCCGAGTTTCGCCCGGGTTAGGTAATTTCTTCGTAAAGCGCGTTCACCAGAAAGCGTCAATGGCACACCGTACCAACCGTTCAACAAGTTCATATTACTTGTAGCCGAGTCAATGCTCCAACCAGAAGAAAGCAAGCAATAAAGCCCACTGCCCAAACGGCAGCTCCGATGAACCTCCTCCTGGCTCTCAGCGTTGCCACCTCGATGGAATGTGCTGAGCGTGGATCATGGTATGGCAATAAGTTGAGAGTCAGTTGAGACTGCGTAAGCGGCGTTGGACCAAAAGGTGTCGGGTTCGCAAACTGGGTACCAGCGGAACTCGAGCCGAGCAAGGACTGTTCCCCGTGAGGGTAGTGGCCGGGTACTGTGTCCACCAGCGGGGGTCGGGATGATGAGGGGTCTTGCATGTTGTGTACATGCACTGAGTGCTCAGGAGGGGGTGGATCGTAGTTTGGGCTGTGCTGCGATTCTGAAGGCTGTGTATTCAAAGACATCCGGCGAGTCGCTGGGCCAAGGCCTTCAATAGAGAGAGGGGTTGACTCGGCTCAAGGAGTAGGCACGAAACTTGGCAATTGGCACAGAAGTATGTACATCACACTGGCACCAGCGATACTGACGTCCATTACACTTTACAAGCGGGCACGCAGTCGATCATTTGTACACGTGAATCTACAACACGGTTTTTCAGGACTGTCTCTAGGCTACAATGTACTCAAACCATGCTAGCTACGGAACTGTTAGAAGGACGAAAGAGTATGGTAAAGTGGAAGGCAAAGTTGCCATTAACGCAGACAACAAGCTGTAAAGATATGTGTAAGGGTTCAATGCGTATTCGCAAGCCTGGACAGACAATAACATCAAATTATCCGTTAAAGTGGTCATCTCCCGGCTCTTCAAACGATAACATTGCGTAACTATCAAAGTGAGAGAAGGCGCCAAGCAAATCATTGGGCTGAGAAAAACCCTCACGTTGGTCTGAGTCCAAGTGATAGAATAACCCGGACGACGGTCTAGATCTCTGTATATCGGGGAAAGATTGGTTGGGAAGAATAGATGGCGATTGTGGTGCCATAAGATCTCGGGGGTATGTACTGCCGGGAGCCAGGGAGTCGTGATTCCAAGGTGTGTCAGTCCCAACATATTGCTGGGGTAAAGACTGTGGGGTGAAACGGGTAAAAGATGACTGGGTCGCTGAGATCATCCTGTGTTGGTCATTAGGTTGGAAAGACCTTGAAGGGTAACTAGTGAAGGAGTGTAACGACTCGGGGGTGTTGGGTCGTAAAGGATATGCAGGGAGTTGGGTGAGGGTATTGGGAAACTGCCCCTCGACCGTTGAATTTGGGGGTATGGTCAACTGTACTAGCCGTCCGCGATTTCCTCGGGAAGGGTCACCTCGGATGCTGGTCGAAGTATAACCTATATCCCAGGGGTCATCATCCTGCTCAAACGGTCCACGACCACGCCGAGTTGGGGGGTCATCATGGGAACTATGAGGCTGTAATAGAGGTTCTGCTCCATGATGCTGCATAGAAAATTGACGCCTCGAAAGCGATGTTGTACGCGGGCGCCTTGAGTTCCGTGGTGGCGGATGTCCAGCTCGTCGGCGAGACACCTCGGAACTATCGCGGGGGTGACTCGACGAGGGATGGACAAATGAAGAGGGCGATATTTCGACTTGAGAGGTTAGCTCGGTCTCATCCGTTCGGATGGTCAATGGAGATGAAGGGAAGGCACTGTAAACGGGGCTCGACTCCGAACCCGTGTCCACTCCTTCGTCTTCTTCCGCTAGTGTCCTTTCGAACTGGGCAGGAGAAGTTAATGTTGGTCCCACTTGAGACATCTGGTCGACACTAAGTATTCGCGTCGAGAAGGGGCTAGGACCTTGGGGAGTACGATAACCTGCCCACCGTTGTCCCCATACCGGAAGCTTGAAGCTAATGTTAGTGGTTTGAAAAAAGAACTAATTGGACCAAAGCTTACACATTCTGGTGGGACGTCCCGCAGCTCGTTGCCAATTACTCTTCCATAGATCATGAAGGGAGTAGAAGAGTGATGGGCTGGGTAGGCGTGCTGTGTCGGGTCGGTCAACAGGAAGGCCAGTCATCTGGAGAGGTTTTAAAGCGAAGCCCGGTTCCACAACGTGTTGCTTGTCACCGGGATGAACAGCCTCGGAGTGCAGAAGTCTACGCTATTTTCATCTGTATCTCGACATTAAAACTTGCCTGGCGCGAAGAAAATGTGGCTGTTAATGCCACGGACTAATCTATCGGCATGCGCTCGTCGGTCGGGATAACAGAAGAGCGGGGTTGCGTCATCGTAGACTAGCACGTGGTACTCGCATAAATTTCTTCACGATCATTCCCGTTCGAATGCAACGCTGCTGTATAAATGATGAAGGCACTGCTCAGCCAGAAACTAGTAACACTCAAAGTTAGTTACACGAAAGCGTTGCTCAGCTTTGTGGATGCACCTGGTAGGGAATTAGGACTCTGCAGCAGGCGGGAAAGCTGCGTTCTGGAACGCAGCGTCACGGTAGGCCTCGAGGCAACCTTGTGCCTGTGGCAGTGACAAAGTCGTGGAATCGGACACTGTTACTAAGTACAAGCGTCCGAGTCGGGTTTGCTGTGCGCCGAACCGCCTTCCACAATCACATCGGGCACTGCTCCGTCAGGTTACACGCAACGAGGTAAAGGTGAGGCATGTCGTAGAAATTTGGAACTCGTGATTCAAGAGCGTATTGTGGAGGAACCCGAGCGCGGCCCGCAGTCCCCAGCTCCGCAAATGAGTGGCATTCCGGAAGAGCCGGGTAAGTACAGGCACCTTACATAATACATCACTTGAACATGGTAGCTCAGATTGAATTTATGTCCTTGAGGCGTGCACTTACTGGTACTATGTGGCGTCACTGACAGGCATGAGATGGACCGCATCCACCACAACTCGGAATTCGTGCGACAGCCATTGATCGCGTCGGCAAGCCTGGGCTACTCAAGTCACGTTTCCAGTGCACTCATGCTTTGTATTCATTTTGCTCATGACCCAAGAAGTTATATATGTACGTACACAGCAAATAGTCATATTCAAGTGTGCCGACATTGAACGTTGCAACACAAACAGACGAGAGAAGATGCAATATTTCGAAAGTAGCAATGCGACTGATGTACAGTGGATATCCTGAAATGTAGTTTCCCAAGCAGTTCTATTTTGCTAATACAACCTTCCTTTCAAACTCCCAGACTGAGAAGAGGAAGTGCTGGAGGTTTTATTGACTTGCTGTGGCCCGCCTCGCGCAACTTGACGGGATACAAGAGTTGACTTTCTTGCCTTGATGGTTGAGCTATTTGTCGCGACAGGTCCCGCCTTGATTCGAATTGTCGCTTGAGACACAGCTGTAACACTGTGACCGCGCGTAGCGCTTCTGAACGACGACGATTTGCGTGCGTTATCCACCCCCCTTCCAACGGGCCGTAGAGTAGATTTGCGCTTTAAAGGATCCAAAGTTCTCTGTCTCTTTGCCTTGGTGCTATCGTCTTCATTGTCAATCTGAGTTCCACCCTCGTCATCGCTTGCGCTCGACTGCGCAGGATCCTGGACGGTAGGCAGCGGAACTGGTCTTCCACGTAATGTTGCATTGCGGGACTGCGGAGGTCGAAACGCACTCCGATCTCTTCCCTGGAAAACCCCGTGAGAACGTTTCCTGCCAGCTAGGGACGAAGACCCAGAGCTCAAAGAGTCTGACGAAGACTTTGCACTCAGGGGGAACACGTTGCCAGCAGTGGTAAGCGGACTGGTTAAACTGTCAACGGATGAACGTGCAGAGAATGGTACAGCCCCTGGAGAGCGAAGAGGGGTTCTCAATGATGCACCAAAGTCATCCTCGCTCAAGCCGGCCTCGCTACTCCACATGCTATCATCATGAAGGGTATCCCCATCTAATTGTTGGGATGCTTCTCCGACTTCTCTGTAGGTTGTTGCCCCTGCGACTTTGTCGTTACCGCTTGGGTTGCGCACAAAGCCAGGGTGCTCCTCGTGCTGTGTCCCAAGCGGCTTACCAAAATCCTGTTCGTCCTCAGGAATAGTAGGGTATGCGGGATCAGAAACGGAGGGGTTACCGCTCGACAACAGAGTGACAGAACGAGGAAGGGAGGCCGCGGCAGGGAGGGGGGTAGGTGGATACGCAGACGGAAATGCTGGGTATGTTCTCCACTCGGGTGACCGATATTCAGGGGCCGCATCAGTTCCCAAAGGGGATGCTTCCTGACTGGATGCGGAGTGAACAGAAACGGGTGGGTACCATATTTGGTGTCCACCACGAGATAAAGTCTGCGAATATCGCGGGGGGTCGAGAGATGGGTGTTCGCTATAGGCCGGGAGTGATGTAGTAGAAGTAGATCTCGGGTGTCGGTCATGGTAAGTCCCCAAGCTAACGGAGTTAATTACGGATTGACGGCCATTCGAATACTGATTATCTGAGACGCTGCGGAGTGACCCATAACGCCCGTTTGGCACGCGAGAAGTCTGCATAACGCTACGGTGGCCAATAGGAACAGGAATACTAGAGTCACTGCTTACGCGTGCCGAGCTCTCTGAGTCAGCTGCGTTAATGCGGATGTCGCAAGTCGACTCGCCAAGATTCTCCGACTCTCCAGTGCGCCAGGAAGAGAACCAGGACCAAGAAAGGATATAATCTATTGGAACCTGTAAAAGAGCAAAGAAGAAATCCCCTAGGTCGCGCGAGAGATCTAGTGTTGGGTCCACAAGGACAGCGTAAGGTTTTATGAGCGGACGAAGAACATGAAGAAACAGAGGTTCTGCACCCTGTAGAGAGCCTTAGCTCCAACGGCGAGTGAATACATCCTAATTTTCACGCACCTTGGCACGGGTTAGCACAAGGAAAAGAAGAAACACTGATTTGATCTCGCTGTAAAAGGGAAGGAAGATGCCGACCACCCGGTCAAACGTCCTTTCGTATACTGCATAACAACACTACAAAATTTGGATGAGAACTCGAGTTGAGCAGCCCATCCATTCAGCATTACCCAGACGACCCAGACTGCTAAACAACCCTTAAGATCCCTCTTCCTCTGGTTCATGGCACGTTCACTTGGCTTCCCGCCCCGTCGCGCGGACGGAGGAGGAGGCTTGAAAGTCTTGAAAGTCTCGTAGACATTCAAGAAAACGAGAAAGGCCCGAAGGATCGGAACAACCAGGGGCATGTTGAAAGAGGTTCAACAACTGAACATGCAATTGGTAGAAAGGTAAAAAGGGACTCGAGGTGGGGAAGCGAGGGGAAGCGAGAGGAGGGGGCACGTTTGTTTCAATGGTATCGATGAGAGCGACGCAAAGAGTGGTGGAAGAGTGCTAGAACGCATCGTGTTTTGAACGACATCACGTAAGCACTAAGGGTCAAAATATTTAATACTGTTGAAACGCTGATCCAACGTTCCAGTTCATGCTTCTGGACACAGCGTCGAGCATATGTTCTCGAGTATGTGATTTTGACAATCAGCGGATCGAGCACGCAAAATTATCGAGAGAACTTATTGTATATATTTTAACTTGAGATCCAGGCCTAAGAAAAATAGAAACACTGCCAAAAGTACTCCTTTAGTTCTCACGGTGTTCTTCCTACCACACCATGCCCAAAATACGAACCACAAGAACTAAGAAGCCCCCGGAAGGTTTTGAAGACATTGAGAGCGTAGGCGTGTTGACAACATGACTGTTTCGTAGACACTCACTTGTCGCAGGTTCTCGATGATTACGCAAAGAAGATGAGGGATGCTGAAAACGAATCACATGAAGGGAAACGCAAGGCCGAGTCACTATGGCCTATTATGCGTATCTCCCATACCCGCTCACGGTATATCTATGAGCTCTACTACAAGCGAGAAGCTATATCTAGGGAGTTGTACGACTGGCTACTGAGGGAAGGGTATGCAGACGCCAAGTAGGTTGTCACTTCTCCTACTTCATCTGCGCTAAATCATGTTAGTCTGATTGCCAAATGGAAGAAAACAGGCTATGAAAAACTATGTTGCTTGCGGTGCATTCAGACAAAGGTGAGTCATTCGCAAGCAGGTCCATTTCTTCCTAGCTAAGCAACTTTGCGAAGGACATGAATTATCAAGGATCAACATGCATTTGCCGTGTACCCAAGGCACAAATCCGTGCGAATACCATTGTGGAGTGTGTTCATTGCGGTGCGCTCTATGTTCGTGCTCCTCGCTGCATGATTAAAAGATAAGATTTAGGTTGTCGTGGTTGTAGCTCAGACTCGTGACGGCCGCCCGCTAGCACCTGTATCATACAAACTTCTTGCTAATGGCCTCTCCGCTTCGCGCCGTTGTGGTTGCAGGATGTAACATGCAGCTGTCATAGTTTTGCTAGTGTGCCCCCGTGCCTTAAGGAATCCATAAGTTGGCGCGGTGTACGAAACCTCAAGTTCGCATGCCATGTCTAGTGATAGTCATCGCAGTAATGAGTTCAAGTTTCAGTTGGTCACATCCGCAGGTGCCTTGTGCAGGAAACTACATAAATCTTGAGACATTCAAGGGTGTCGTTGTTCCTTAGTGGGGTTGGATGAATTTGGTATCTCTTCGGTGCAGCAAAATACAACAACACCTTGTTCGGTGTTCACCGCTTCAAGTGGATGTAACCCCCTCTAGTTGCTCCGGTTTCTTGTTCAGGGCAGATCGTTGAGTCTCAGCGCCAGTCCCCACTAGCAGCTGTCACCATGATCTCGTATCTACCTTGTCCCGGATATGGGACTTATTATCCCTGACTTCCTCGAGTCTGATCATGTATTCCTCGGCAAGGGGACACGATATAAGTTCGAGAGTTGGATATTTCAGTTCCCCGCTGCCATCAAACCAACGGGAGCCGCTAGTAAGTACTCCCCCAATTTTAACCTGAAGCATAATTGACGCGTGGTGTTCCATTCGCTCCTTGTATCAGAGGACCTGATACCCTCAAAGTCAGCCAAGTTAAAGAAATCGAGATGTCGACCTCCACCAGCCTAAGGAAGCGCCCTCATTGTCACAAGTGCGGATCCCCCATGCAAGGTCATAAGCGAAAGAATGGAACGTTCGTATGCCCTGAAGAGACGTTCATCTTCGCAGAAACCCCTTCAAGCACGCGCAAGAGTCATTCCTCCACGCTACCGTCCCCACCAGCCTCGCCGGGTGGTTCTCCCCACGCCTCCCCACCTCCGTCCCCAGGTTTCTCGCCAGCACGCAAAAAACCCGTTTTCAAACCACCTCCAGGACAGCGCTGGCATTGGAGGAATCCGAACTGGGTTTCCCCGCCGCGTAAGATGCGCTTTCATACCCCAAGCGAGGAGGAACGTGGATCTCTTGCTCCCACCGAGCCCGTCACAGAGGTCGAGCCTATCGCGGTTCGGTGGGGAACTCACCTGTCTCCGACTGAGGAAGAGGACGAAGAAAACCTCAGGCCTCCTACATCATGGCCCGGAAATATCGATGACGTTCAGAATGGAGAAGAGTACTTTTCCCAGCATTCCAATTCACTGTCTCCCCGCCAATGGTCGTCTTTCTCTCAATCTCCTGTCACGGATATTAGCCTCAACACTGCGCTGCGTGCCAGTACTCCTCTCTTCAAAGTTTTCCGCACGGCTCGTGAGGATCTCGACAGCATCAGGCGTACTGCTCAACACGAGGGGAAGCATGTCGCTATCATCAACGCACCCCTTGCTCATCGTGCGATTGCAAGAGTACCATCCGAAAAGGCAAATGGTACCGTCTGGGTCGTCATCAGTGATCGCGTTGAAGACTTGAAATACGCCATCGACTCTCAACAATGGGGGATGCCTGGTACATTCTTCGCAGAAGAACCACAAACGAAGGGGATGGATTTTTTACAGGTGATGACCGCTGGCGTTCTGGGTGGTCTCATGGTTGCTGTTGGGCTTGCCTACTTGTAGCGATTCAGAACGATCGAACGTCGATGTCGGAGGATGAACGAAAGAAGTCTATTATGCCTTATCTCCCATATGCATCCCTAGTTCTACATATGCCAATGAAATGTCCCTATGCCTTGTTTGTCATTCCACATTGCAGCGCTGAGGATTATCCGAATCTTCTCGATTGACATATATGTAAGGCTCGAGAGGAGAGGAGAGATGAGAGGACGGCGAGGTGACCGGGAAGTAGGCTGGCTATAATGGGTACATTGGACAACTAGGCCATATGAAAGAGCTCAGCGCTCAGATCTACCATAATGAGCGCTTGAGATATGAAGTGACTTAGGAAGATTACTTAATGTAGTACGGTTGACACACGAATAACTTCAACGTTCAATGATTTAGAATTTGCGAGTAAAAACATAAATGTGGCACATACAAGTACATATGAGTATATATATTCATTTGTATGATTGTATCATGACGTGGAAGGCATACCATAAGTTACCTGATCTCGGTAGTACAGCTCAAGCACTCCAAGTCATGTCTGGCAAGCCTGTCCAGGGAGAACTTTTTCATATAGCCCAGTCATCCAATGTCCCATAGCCAGGCCTGCTCCCCCATCCCCTCGCTATCCTCTCTTCCATCCTCTCTTCTCGAGTCCCCATGCTACTTGCGGAAGATATTCCTCCACGCAGAAAAGCCTTTAACCAACCTTCCTCTTCCCCCACATCCTTTTCCTTTCTTTGCTTGTTTTTCTTTCTACTCTTCCGTTCCCTTAGTTTAGAGGTGCCGGATCGTGAGCCGGAATAGGACTCCGGGAGTTCTGCGAAGCTGATACGTTTTGGGGTGGACACGCCTGATGAAGGTGTACTTCCCACCACCCTCGCTACACCATTTCCGAAAACTTCGGACAAGCTCCTACTACTTGGAGATGGAGAAGGCGTCGGAGGTCCCGAGCGCACTTTCAGAGAGGAATGTGCGGGGGGTGACGGAGGCCGTGTGGACATTGAATGACGACCTTTTGTATACAATCGCGATATGGACGCTGTAGCCGTCGATGTACCCTGGATCGGAGCAGGAGGGGGAGTGAAAGGAAGAAAAGTAGGAGTACTGCGAGCCTTTGGATCCTTGCGCTGTAAAGTATTGACAGACGTCGAAGAGGGGTGGTCGTCGAGGATTTTACGCAACGACTGGACAGTTCGATAGCCAGTGGGGTGATCAGAAGAATCCGATGATGATGGCGAGTGTTCCTCCTCAGGAGGTATTGTTGGTAGTGGAGGTGGAGTGGAAGTCTTCCAGGGTATCGCTGAGCGGGATCTCGAGGTTCGCATTTGATTCATCGAGCGACTACCAGTCGGGCTAACAGATGAACACCTGTCAAAAGTACGCAACACACGAACAGATGAAGGAGGCGACAAGGAGCCTGAACGTTTGACAAGACTCGACAGAAGGTGATACGCTGGAGTTGTGCCTGCAGGTTGTGTCTCGAGTGGAACTCTGATCGTGGGTCGCGGGTGCGTCTCCCGACGATGGGCAGAAACAGTGTCTCGAGAACGAACCGAATGAGATGAACCGGATGCCCTTAGCCCCAACGTGGAAGGTAGCGATATTAACTGTGGATCTGCGGTGGATTCAACATACTGCGTGAGCGCCCTGGGAGCTGGCGCAACTAAGATGTCACGAGTAGGATGCGAATACTGAAGGTGGGGATTCGAAGGCCTATGCAACTCTAGAATTGATGGTCTTCGTCGATGTCGAAGATCTGGGATGGTGGCTGTGGGCAGACTCCGGCTCACGGTCCTCTCGTTAAAACAAGAGACCGGGGGAACCCTACCCCCTTCTCCAAACAGCTTATCAACCCCTTCTGTTATCTCCTCCAGGTGTTCCATCCACGTTTCGTGCACCCCATTGCTCGCCCTGATCCGAGTAGATAGGTTCCGAGCACGGACCTCCAAGACGCGATCGGACTCGTCCTCGGACGACACGAGGGTGGAAAGACTTGAGTGCGCGGACATGGTGGAACGAAGCAAAGCGTTAGACATCTCGAGCGCGTGTACGCTGCGTTCAAGCAGTGTGTCAAGGAAAGGATCAGAAGCGGCCGCAGGGATTCGCTTGCGTCTGCGGACGTAAGAGGACGACCGTCGAGAGAAAGGATGGGTTAAATGGTGTTTTACAAACTCTGCACACTCTTCCAGTCCGCCCTCTGTATCAGCGTCTGCCTCGTCCGCGGTTTCGGGGTAATCTGGCGGTCTATCGGACTCAACCTCTACGAGCAGGGGCGAGCCAAAGGCTTCCCTGGGTGAGGAATACGCCGGAAGAGTCTGGATGGTTTCGGAGGACAATTTTGAGGTAGAAAATCGTCTCCTGTGGGTTTTAGGACTAGCAGAATGAGTGCGGTGGTTACTTGGATAGCAATAGGTAGAGGACATCATCACGAGTCGGAGTCAACGCTGCGAGCGTGGCTTGAGTGACAGTCACGTCGAAACCGGTGTGGGAACAGATAGGGCTAGCTCAACAACGCTAAGTCAAGGTCGGATAAAAGGTGAGAAGGTAAAAACGACAACTTGCTGTTCTCCGTCTGACCACATGCACCCCTGTGGACAAGCTGCACTGATGACTAAGCATGACTCGAAGGAGTCGCCACGTGCAGCGAATACTCAAGGGACTTCAGATTTTCAAGGCTTGTACTACGTGCCAGTGCCAGCAGGCCCTCAAAACGACGGAATAAACAAACTGCTTCCTAAGCTATTGCTGACGACTTCTATTGGTTCGAATAAACCAGAACTTCTAATCATAGTCCGCTGATAACGTGCATACTCAAACTCCGAACCACACCGCCTTAAACTGGTACACCCTCGATCGAAATCGGCTCCGGCAGTGAGAACTTGTCAAATGGACCAGCAATCTTCTCCAGTGCATACTTGCTGGCGCGATGTAGCATGATACCAGGAAGGTAAAATTTCCATGTTGTCCAAAGGAACCAACGACCATGCTGTGCGAGCGTGGTATCATAGTCGGCTAAAATAGTGAGCTTATCAACACCGCTCACAAAGGAAACATGATGGTTGTCCACACACACCTCTTAGCGCCTCTCGCAAATCCAGCCATTTCTTTGTCACATCAGTTAGAATGACATCAGCTCCCCAACGCACACACTGACTCAAAACAGTCAACTCGATAACACAAGACAGCAGTCCACTCACTTCCATCATGTGCTCTGGTTCGTTTACCGTCCATACCATGAGCTTTTTCCCCGCAGCTCTGCACTCTCTGCGGAAGCTGGATACATGTTATAAATCAGGTTTAAATGAAGTTGAGCGCCCACTTACTTTAGGCCATCGATGCCTGCTAAAGTAGAAAACGCCATTGAAAACACCTCGACATCATCCCAAAAATACTCGCGTGCCAAGGTAGTACTAACGCCGATATGCGACCTACGGCAATAAGGCAACCTTGCTTTTGCGTATGCCACAAAACGCGGATGCCACAATCCAAGCAAGATGCGTGGTGCAAGCTTTGTTTCCCACTCTGGCTGCTCGGAAATAACGGCGTGCATTAGCCGGAAGAGACGGTCCGGATCGTTCTGCAGTTTGACGTCCACGTTGAACCTTACATGCTGGTTCTCAGGCTTAACAGGCAAGTAAGTTCGAGTTGATGAGTCTCGGAGGACGCTCATGCCGTAAGCGAGGTTGACTTACTTTCATTAGTAGTGTGACTGTCTCCGCAAATGTGGGTATGGACTGCTTGGGCTCCTTCTTGGTGCGAAGATGTTGCATGCCACCTTCGCCGTACCACCTCCGTTCTCGGATTAAACCTGAGCCCATTGGTCACTTGTCGAACGTGGCCAGATAGTGCGATAAGTACCTTGTGAATCCGTCGTCCTCTCAAGAGCTTCATTTTGCACACGTTGGAACATGTTACCAAAAAGGGTAAGAAGATCATCGAGAGGCTCACCCGGGTCATGGAACATGACTACCATGTCATCCGCAGACACATGGACGTCTGTGGCACAGGTTACGGTTAAGATCCCCGGGAAGGGCGACTAAATACCGCTCTCGATGCCCTCAGCTCCATCGCGTATGGCAGCTTCAAAGCTGGCGAGTGTGTTCTCGGGAAATGCTGCGGAAGCCTGTAGAAGAAAGATTAACCAGGTACCTGGAGCTTTGACGACGGACCACGTACACCTCGATGACCCCAGCATTCTAAGTCATGGCCTTAGCGAGCGGCAGGAGCCATGTACGACGAAGAACACGCACCAGGTAAGATAAAAAGGGTCATTTGCCACTTCCACTAATAGGGGAGCGATAGTGTCAGGCGAAAAAGACAAGAAAGATCGATGGGGTGTGGGTCCGAGAGAGCTGGGATCGCTTATATATTTGACTAGCTGGTGGCTGAGAATCATCAGCCTGTAATTTCCGATGTCGCGAAAAGGTTCAGAGACCTACATACCGCCGCGACAAGCCAACCCTTTCAGGCAAGAAAAGACAGAATCAAATGTACCCGAAGATACCGTAACAAACTCTCAGAGGGTTCAAACGTGTGAGCACGAAGCTCACAGAATTTAGCGAGTCGGAGGTGAGTTTCACCAGATGGGGTAGATGCGCCATGTTACTACAATTTGTCACAGGTTAACGCAAGCGGAAACTCCCGAGTAATTTCAAGTTTGCAGATCTCTGAAGCCCTTGTTTTCGACTGGAGATCTGCTGCCAGTTCGCCGCGCCGCTCATATAACACATTGCAAAATGAATACAGAAGTTTTCCATCTGTGGGTTACTGGGTGAGTTTCGCTGGTACAGATATCGTTTCTGGTTCGACTTCTACCACGCAACCTCAATCTTGGCTTCTCAGGTGACAGGCACAATATTTGTATATTCGATCCAACTCAAGTGTTTGATCTTTTGGGTACCGCCCGTTAAGGCTGACAAAATTGTGTTGCACACGTGTGATGCGTGTGTCAGACGACGCGGCATGGTAGTAATAAGTTTTATGTAAACTCCCGAAGTCATCAGATATTCGTCATTTACTACATTCATCTTCGTTCTTTACTATACCAGTACATCGAAGTCCAGGATTGCTTGGTATTGGGCCAATGTGACCTTCCGGTCTACGTATACTATCAACGTATTACGTCGCTGACACACCGACAGGACAAGGGTATCAGAGTTCGTTGTTAGGGCACGAACGTAATCGCTAACCACACTCAGATCAGTGAATCGGTGTCCTGATATGAACCACACCCTCGTCATCTGTCTCCCCGTACTCGCTAACACTCCCGTCTGGCCGCAGGCTTTGCACGGACCTGGATGGATCACTTGTTTCACTAGGAGTCTCTTCATTGGGTGTCGGTAGAATGCCAGAAGTGACATCAGTCGCGGTGGAGCCAGAATGTATTTCCGTTATCGATGGTTGGAGTTCCGGTTCGGGGAGAACCCTCGGATCTCCGTCTTCATTACCCTCTACTTGGACAGAGATGTCACGTAAAGTCGCGAGCATTTGCTCTCGTATGCGTGTTGCGAGGTCAGTAACATCCGCCGTCGTCAATCCAGTGGTATGAATGGGTGGAAGAACTGCGGGCGTATTGCATTAGCGGACACAGAGTTGATGGTGAAATATCTGCCTGACCTCGGACCTTGATTACGCCTGTCCCAAATACGCCCTTATGGTACAACCTCCAGTAATTCTCACAAACAACGGGCGTGACAGGCAGGCCAGCCTGGATGGCAAGATGGAAGGCACCCTTTTTGAACGGTAACAGGGTAGGCGTTTCTTCGTTATGCCGCGTTCCTTCTGGATACATCATCAAGGAGATCCCCTTTTGCTTCATCTCCTCCCCTGCAACTTCCAGAGATTTGAATGCACTTGTGCTGTTCCCGCGATCGATAAAAATGGCGCCAGACATGTACATCCAAGGACCAAGAGGTGTCCATTGAAGCTCCCGCTTAGCCATAATAGATGCTTTGGGAGGAAACATTCTGAGTAAACGTCAGCCAAGGAATGGGACAGACCACGCAATACGACGTCAAGAACTGACCTCGCTAGATACAAGATATCAAGCATACTCTGGTGATTCCCGACCATGACAGCTGGTCGAGTTTGCAAGTATTCCTCGCCCTCCACCTCCACCTTCAATTCAAGTGCGTTACTGACCAAGCTGTAGAAGGTCCGGGCAACAACATGGTTGACGTCGTGACGTCGGCCGACAAGGGTCATGCCGACTGCTACGACAAGTCCCCAGGCTGATACGACGACAAGACTGCCCAAGAAGATGCTGGCTCGCCAGTAGTAACGACCAACTGGAGATGTGTTCGCGATAGAGCGGAATAAAAGAACAGGGAGAGAGATATAAGCTATAGGCTTCACGACGGAAGCAAGGAGAGACATTTAGCGAGTGGTGGAGGGGATGACTCGTGGGTGGGAGGTTTGCTGCACGCTAAGCCTAGTAGCGTGCTAGCTATAGCGGTCTGAGCCGTAGTAGGGTGGGAAAAACAACAAGTTTGGTTTCCTTACTGCAAGTGCTACGTACATACGTCACACTACAGTAGTACACTGCATCCGGGTGCTTCTACGGCTACCTCTTGTTTCGCAAGGATTTACGCCGAGGGGCCAGATCCTGCTCCTCGTCTTTTAGCGAGGTAGAACCTGATAGCTTTCTTTTCCTCCTATCTCTTTTTGCGCTGCCAGCGTTTGATTCTCTCGAATGTTCTCTTCCCCGCTGGAACGTAGCTGATCGTTTCTCATCCACAGGACGGGTCTTGGTTGCTTTCCTCGCAAAAGAGATATTTTCCCAACCTCCTTTATCAGCCATCGTCTTCATAACGTCCCAGCACGCTGCAGATACCCGCTGCACACTGAGGCGCCCACGCTTGATCAGAGGCATGGCTTTAAGGAATGGATCTCAGGTGTCGGAAATCATGTACAGAGCACACGATACCTTTAATTGCATCAATACCGTCCTTTCCCACGTAACTGATGTCTTCAGGCGGAACAGAGGTCGGAAGGTCGGCAAGATGACGAAGCAGAGACAGCAGAATAAAGTGTCGTGCCCGTGATATAAACATTACATCCACCATAAACCATCGGGGGTCGTCCTTGTCCGATTTCTAGTTGCAGTGAGGCTATGAGTGACTGCGGAAAGGTGGCGGTCGCATAAACCTCTCACTTCGTCGAAATACGGGTGCGCACTGGCTGAAAGTCAGTTCTCGGAAGGAACAAGGTGGGTCTCTTAAAAATTCGCCCACCTATCCCATGCGGTGTCTGTTTAGCGGCATGTCGGTGAGTGGCGACGGAATCCTAAAGTTCATGACAAAGCATACAGTCGGGGTAAGCCTCTTTAGAGACCTAAAGACAACTAAGCAAACAATATCGGAGTGCGGCGCGGCGCACCTCGGCGAAACCTGCGATGCCTAAATTTACCCATGAGATACTCTGACATTTGCGTACGAACGCGGTGATTCACTGACCTGGATTTTTACAGTTGGAGTGGTAGAACAAAACCTACACACGCATCACTGAGAGAACTATGCCACGCTAGGTAATAGCTCACCATATCCCCCACGGACATTTCTTTCATGAGATTCCTTGCTTCATAATTGCGAACGCCTTCCCATGGAGTAGTTCCTACCGACTCGAAATCATCGACGCTGAACTATTGCGATAAATTCAGCGATGTTGTATAGCGATAGCGGTATGCGGAGACCTGCCTTGACGTCTTTGCCTTTCACAACGCGGGAATCAGGCTCTGCCTTGAGGAGCCAATAGTTTCGCATGTCTTCCTGCATGGGCCGGAGGAAAGCAGGCACGCAATATTCGGACTCAGACTGGTCACCTGCTCCTTGAAGGGCCACCTAATCGCAAGCTGTACAGTTCTGTGCTCACGTCAAAGCGTCACTGGCAGGTTTCTGATTCGAAATTTGTCCCTTTAACCGACAAAGGTAGCTTTAGGACAGCTTAGTGCATTGTGCTCTTCATTGTCGTAGCGGCACAGTGCATCGTATAGTTCTTGGGCCAATCTCGGTGACAATACTCATCTACGTGCTGCGGACCAAGCACTGGGCGCAAGGATAACAACGGACTATTCTTCTCAGCCTCTACAGCTTTAAATTACTTGTGAATCTGTCAAGCATTGTGATACAACGGTCTCCGCCAGTCGCTTATAATCTCGCGACGTCGTCCAAGGCTTCAACATCGCTTTTTTGAGCCTCCAACATCTCGAACGCCAACGAAATGGACACCATTGACCGCAAGGACCGTATTCCCTCCCCTAGCAACGTCGTCGACCATGATGCCCCTGATGGTATGTCCTGTCTTCTTATTCTTCAGCAATCCAACCCACAACATCTGCAGTCACTGATGATTACACCCCTTCAAAACGCCCCGAGGTTTTGAATGGCAAGACCCACATGATTAACGTGCAGCCCCTCAAACGCAGTGAAATGCAGGTAACTATCGCATTGTATGGGACGCTGGACTTCTACTAATCTGACCTTGTGGTGCTAGCCATCCTACGCTCAGGATTTGGGAACTGGCGAGGTATGCCCTTCCCCCTTCTTGTTCTACACCCTTCTTATAGCCACCAACCTAGGTGACGCATGGTATCTATGGATCCTTCCTTCAAGGCCTTGGTACCGTCGTTGGATTCTTTGGCGCCGTCCCGTGCTGCCCGTGCCCGAACCCATTCCGTAACGTTCAGCAGGGTAGGTATCGTTTCTCTCATGGCGCTATTCTATTCTCATGCACTACTCCAAGGCTCCGTGGGTTTAGTCTCACGTTTTGGCCAGTTTTACAAGTCTGTGGACCCCGGTCTCGCGCAGGTCAACGTTTGCACGGAGTCTCTGCGAGTCGTGGATGTCAAGATCCAAATCAGTCCCATTGGCAGGCAGAGTGTCATCACACGCGACAATGTTAACGTCGAGATGTACGTCTCCTGCCCCACAATAATAGCACTTCCGTGAATACCCTTCTAATCCTGGAACCAGTGACTCCGTTATTTATTTCCAGATCACCAACCCTTATCGTGCTGCTTTTGGCATCAGTGACCTGCGCCAGGCGCTCATCGAGCGTGCCCAGACGACTTTACGTCATGTCGTTGGCGCTCGCGCAGTACAGAGTGTCGTCACTGAGCGCGAAGCGATCGCCTTTGAAATTGCAGAGATCGTTGGAGACGTTGCCGACAAGTGGGGCGTCTCTATCGAAGGCATCCTTATCAAAGACATCATTTTCAGTCCGGATGTCGCAGCGTCTCTCTCTTCTGCCGCTCAGCAAAAGCGGATCGGAGAATCTAAAGTCATCGCTGCACGTGCAGAGGTTGATGCTGCTCGACTCATGCGTCAAGCTGCTGATATTTTGGCTTCCCCCGCGGCTATGCAAATCCGACAGCTTGAGGCATTGCAACAAATGGCTCGATCTGCGAATAGCAAGGTCGTCTTTGTGCCAATGCAGCTTCAGAGCGACATTGCTGGCCAGTTAGCAGGTGGTAACCAGGTTGCTTCTGGGGCGGGTGTCCTCCTTGGAGAAGAAGCAAACGAGGGCCTTGGTACAGCTGGTCGTGCAGCTCTTTTGAACAGCGTTTCAAGCGTATAGGCTGTGTAACCCCTCGCTTTTATGTTCTTTGCACATCAGCACCTACCGTTAATAAGGTTATCATTATGCTCTTCCTCCTCCTTTTAGGCACTGACCGTCTCTTTCCGACCATTTTTTTCTGACCGATCTGACTGCTTAGGCTGTAGTAGGCTCTGTACTCTTAATGCATCAGTGATAGTCACTGCTCATGTTGTCTCGGTCACTTCTTTTTGTACCTAGCACACAAAATTATGCTTCTGCCGATTGTACTTAAGAAAAAGACACTATTTGAGAACGCACGGGATATGGTCGATTAAAAAACATCAAGTTATTTACTTCCACCTGCCTCGCCCGCTGGAGAACGAGCGACGCTCCAGGAACACAAAACAAGAACAACGAAATAAGCTAACGACAGAGACAAGACAGAACGTTATATACGAGTGCGCATGTCGAGAGCGATCGGGGTAACAAGAGCAGAACCCAATAGATAATCCGATGTGAATAATAATTAGTTTGTGGCACCCACGAGAAATTTGTTGGGCAGGATAGATTCGGAGATGAAGTTAGTACTTCAAGTGGAACAGGACAGTAAACATAAAGCGAAGAGATAATACGGAACACGGCGAGTGAAAAGTGAAAAATAAAAACGAAATGGAATCAAGTGGAGTGGAGTAATATTAATGTTCAGCATGGAGCATTACGCTCAGCGATGGGTGGGGCGGTGGCCCTCCACGGACAAGTCTTGGAGTCCAAATCGAGACTCGCCAATGTACCATTAAGATCATGGATAGGGTCTTGTTCCTCACGGGCATCGTGACGACCAGAATGTCCGTGGAAAGTTGTTTGGCTCGAGGTCGGTCGAGAGACTGGCTCCTGAAAGGAACCAGAACGGCCTGTTTCAGCAGAGTGACCAGAGTCGTCGAAATACGCGCCAAGTGGGTGAGGGCCGCTGGAAACACGGAATGGACCCGCGTCCGAGTCGAATCTGGAAGGGAAGGGATTTAAGGACTGTGACAAGAAATCTGTGGTTACCAAGTCAACTGAGCCCTTTTTACGATCACCCAGTGCGTAAGCATTAGGATCTGGAGAGAAGGGAGAGAAGGACGATTGGGGCTGTGACCTGATGCTGTGCGGGTCCGCTGTGTAAGTGCCATACAACGTATGCGCATTCGTAGCTTTGCCGTGGGTTTGATTCGTCAAAATTGCCCGAATCTTTTCGTCAGACAATGCGTTCCCCCCAAAGGTAGACTCAGTAGTCAGAAGCGGTTCTGAGCCGCCGATTCCGCTCCCATTTGCGCCGAGCTTCTGTAAAAGTTGAAGGGCTTGTTCCGGCGATAAAGACACCTGAGCCGAAGGAAGTTGAGCTTGCCACTGGGCCTGAAATTGTGCCTGAAAAGCGGCTGCCTGTGCCGCCTGTGCCGCCGCCTGAGCGGCTTTATCTGAAATGATCATCAACAACAATGACGACAGACAAGCAACGAGACTTGTACATTGACTTCTCCCCCAACTCAAACGAATTCTGCTTCCACCAATTGGAAAGCCTTGCATCTTTTCGATGGCTCTCTCTGCGTCTGCCTTGCGAACGAACTGTACGAACCCACAGTGCTTTCCGACGGGGACTTTAACCTGGGGGAAATCACATGAGTGGACGGATAACAAGAATAAATCATCCCCACATAATGAATGTCTCCAAATGGTGCAAAAAATGTTCGCAGAGTCTCCTCAGAGATCAGAGGAGACAGTCCTCCGACAAACACGGTCGTGTTATACGGATCGGTAGAAGTGAGTTGCTCGCCATTCGGTCCGATCAAATTCCCAAGAATAGCGCGTGCTTGAGCGTGGTGCTTCCACGATTCTTCTGAGATGATGTAACGTGGCAATGTAGCATCATGAGAGTCTTGCGCAACACTCGAGGTAATCGAGGAAATACCGGCAGCGTTGTTTCCCTTGGTGGCTGAACCATATTGTTGTGTAGCTTGCGCAAGCAAGTTTGGAGGGAGAGTGACCATGTCGTCCGAAGATGCAGGGGTGAGTGCACCGGATGAAACGCTAGTGCTCGATCCAGAACTAAGTGAGGGAACGGATCCCGAGCCACTTGCAGTGAGCGATGATCCAGAACCAGAAGATCCAACCGGAGTCGTTGAGGCGGGTCCAGTGCTTCTCGAGGAGGCCATCGGGGAGGAGACACTTCTCAATTGGTTGCCGTTTGACAAGGGTATCGATACTGTCAAGTTGTTCCCTCTCAAATCACTTGTACGGGGGTTTACAGGAAACTGGACTAATGGGAGATCCAAAGCGACTTGATGCGGTTTAAATTTTGCTGTCGCAGGGGATATGCGCACTGCAAGTGGCCGATCAGCAGCCAAAAACAGGAATCAAGAAGAAAAAAACACACTTGGACGAGAAAGACAATATAGCCCGTGCATCTCAATAAGAGCGCGCTGCTGATCAGCCTCATCGGTGAACCTAGGAAAAATATATTGAGCGACAGGTATTCACAGTTGAAACTTCTCATCACCTAACAAAACCATATCCCCTAGATACACCAGTGACGGGATCGAGCATGATCTTTGCGCTCTTACAACTTAAGAAGGGACGGATAAATTTGGGTTCGCGATCGTTCCTCAGCCCAAGGACTGGATTCCGAAATACCGCAACCAGGTCAGAGTTGGATGTTTCAGGTGCAAGGTCGCCGACAAAGATACTGTACTCCTTCGGGTAGTGTTGTTGCACAGGCGATACAACACCACCGGGGGAAAGAGTCGTTGCGATGGTGCTAGGAATCGAGGTTGCCCAATTGAATGCAAAGGGTTTGTTCGAGTTGGGCATTGTAACAGGCGGCGTGCCACCGTTGCCATTGACCTGACCAAGTACCGATGCAGCGACGGAGGGCGATGGGAAGGTCAAGAAGCAGTATCCCGGGTTGTTGGTTGGCTGACCGGAAGCGTCGGAGGGACCGTTGGGTATCCTAATGCTGACAGGGTCCCAACCCATCATGGTACAAACTTGTTTTGCATATTCTTCGTCCATCCAGGGCTCGAGGTCACTCCACCAGAGGGTGGAAAGGAGTAAAACAGAGTTCGGGTTACCGGACGGGGAAGGTGTACTTGAAACTACGGACTGGTGGTCGCCAGAGGTATGAACAGACGAGCGCTGAAGTAGGGGATCGCGCTGCTCCGCTTCGGAGGGAGGACTTTGACAAGAAGGGCTGGCGGGGAGGGGGGCGGGAGGAGTAGGAACGGAAGGGGAGCGGTGGTGGTTGGAGGAAGAGAGATGGGGAGTTGAGAAAGAAGGCGCGTGCCTGTTGGATAAGGCGGACCAACCGTCGGCCTGGGCAGGGGGAGAGTTGAATTCCTTGTCCTGTATGTGCATTCCGTAGCGGGAAGTTGCCGAGGTTGCCGGATGTGCGGTCAAGGTGTGCGAGAAGCGACGATCTAGTGACGCCTTGTGGCTGGGAGATGTGGAAACCGGATGACTAGGAAGAATAATCTGGTCGACGTCCGTGAAGGAACGGGGATTTGCGAAACCAGGCAGATGAGAAAGATCATGGGGGTCGGGGCGAGACATGAGCGAGGAAAAAAATCAGAGAAAGAGAACTGGAGGCAGTTCTTTCAGGACGATAGGATCAGGGAGAACGACAAAAGAACAAATGAGTAACTGGTTGCACGAAAGCGGATCTGAAGAAGAGGGGAAAACCAAGAAAGGGCGACAGCAATGCGATGCGATGCAAGAAAAATGGGAGCGATACGAGCGTTTAGTCGGGGTTTAAGATAGATGGCCGTTGGATAGAGACGAGAGAAGAGGAGAAGGCCTGAAACGAAAAATAATCGATCAGAGACAATATACGTCCCTCGCGGAGAGTTCTGCGCTCGTCGGAGTTGGGAAAAACCACACACTGTCGTCTGACAAGTTGCAAGTACGTTTCTCAACGGGCTTAGCATGCCCGAGGCTAGTTGGCACCAGCAGAACGGTCGGCATGCAAGAGGTTCGACACTGAGACTGCGTGGATACATGACTTGAGTTTCTTAGATCATTCACAGCGTCGTCTCGAAACAGGTTACAATAGTCAAAGACACGTACCACCTTTCGCCCGGAATGGCGAACAATACACGTTGTTGTCCGGTCTGGGATCTACGCACTTAGTACTGGTGATCTGAGTTCTTGCCTTTTGTGGGTCCGTATGGATCCCACCGTGGCTGTGTGATGGCTCTCGCCACTCTGACACATTTGTCGTCGCATTGTCAACTGCTTCCCTCGAGAAGAATTCAATGCAGTCTTCCAAACCGCTTCAAGCTGCATTTACCTCCATAAACCAGCATAGTCGTGTCAGACACTGAGCACTTATTGGTTGAACCTAGTAATGATGTTACGTAAGCAACTGACGCCCAGTCTCCAAGTTTCGTATTCTCGCACGGACAAGCGTGTTCCGCAAACACGTCCTCGTCCTCTGGCCGTCAGCACTCTGCAGCCATGCCAGTTCGCAGAGCGTCTGCATCGGCTGGACACTCTATGTCAGCACAATCCTCGTCCAGAGTTCACAGAAGCAACGACTCCCATCATGGTCTCGGAAATGGCCTCACCCAACCTCCGTCCATCGCCTATTCAGCGGCCTCAGCAACCCCCCAACAGAAAAACGTGCAGGCACTCATCAACAGAATAAAGAACAAGGTCCGTCTTCTTCCCCGCGTGTTTCGTCTCTCCTGGCAGCTCCTTCCCCCATAGCTACCCGTCAATTCCGGCCTTGCCTTGGACGTGGTCGAGGGCGATCCAGCCACCCAGGGTGCAGTGGATGCTCTTGTCGAGCTTGCAAATGATTCTCTCGACATCATTGCATGGTCCCTCAGCGAGCTTCTTGAGCGACTCGCGAAGGTCAGTCGTATTTCTTCCTCCCTATCCCATCTGTTCCTTATTCTACGCGCTGTAACAGCAAATCGACTCCACTGGAGCCATGACTACAGAAGCTCTCCAATCCCAACTATTTATTCTCAAAATATTGTCTGTGTCCATGTCTTCCAGATGGAGTTCTTGTCAAGAAGAGCAACCTCGATCCGGTTCACGAATGAGCAAACCCAGCTCAAACTCATTTACGGGACAAAATTCCGAAAGTATCAACAACTCCACTGCTTCATCAGGTACATGGCACCCCAGGAGTGCCCACAAGCCGTCCTCGGAATTCTCTTCTTCAACCCCACCTCTTCCTTGGGTAGAGATCGACCCGCTGGATGACAACTGTGCACGTTATATCTTAAGTGTCATGGTACTCTATCTTCGACAGACGGCATCTCCAGAGAGTCGCTTAATGTCATCCTCCAACCTTGCCCCTGACGCATCCATTCACGACTTTGAATCTGTCGATATACCTATCCCAACTCCTGACGACCATACACACGATGGCCCACCGTTGCCACCTCATATCTCACAAGCTTCAAAACCTCTTCTCCGGTTTAGGCCATCCGCTACTTCTTTTCAATCTTCCGGCGCCGCATCTGGCCAGGGCCAGCTCAGCCGCGCATTTCATTTCGAGCGTACCCACATGGCACTTGTCAAGTCATCAATGGCTCTCAACATTCTCATCAGCAAGTTTGCTGGGCGTATTGTGTATTACTTGTCTGCCTCGAATTGGATGGTCGTCTTCCATCGCATACGGACAAAGATACACTTTCTCGCGAATACGGCTGAGGATAACCCGGACACGGTTGATTTGTTGCTCATGACTCATAGCGCCATGGACAGGACACGTCTTGTCCAGGTTCTTCACGAACTATCCTCTCTTCTCGTCAACATGAAAAAACAGGCCCAAGCTGCAGTCGCGATCCCTCTTCGTATGGCCTTATGGAATTGGGTTGAACTTTATCCTCACGAATACAACGAAGCTGTCCGTACGCGGGGAAAACTTGAGGGATCGGCTGAACGCGTGTTCGACCTCCTTTACTTAGCCAATGAACCTGGTCGAGAGCGAGCTTTGTGGCCCACCCTGACCATTCTTTCTTCATTGTGGACCGATCGACTGAGTAACGATTATCAAATCGATACGCATTCTCGCACTGTAAACTTCATGCAGCTTCAGAAGTCTTCCTCTCACCGAAAGGTGAGTATCTCCATTCATGGAGTTCCACATCACTTGCTCAGTTAGCACAGCAAGATGTTCGTTTTGTGGAAGATCTTGTCCGTCACGTGAACACACATTCAAAGTTGTCCGATGTGGCCTTCGTCTGCGCTATTGATATGTGTCGTGCGGGTTTCAGAATTTCCCCTGATGGTGAATTACCCCTGAGACACCTCGCCACGGATATCGCACACGAGATCAAGGTACGTGAGTGCCATGGAAGGAAGTGTACATGGGACTTACTAATCTACAGATGGCTATACTGGCTGGAGTGAAACAAAAGCCGTTCTGGGATTCATTTGACGAGATTGATATCGGGACATACGCCGAAGCATTGGTTACAGTATTTCGTTTCCTCCCAGAAGATGAATCTTTTCGACTTTTCGCAGCATGTTTGGAACCTGAACGGGCGGACGCTGTCAAGATCTCCGCTATCAAGGCTGCATCAATTCTTGCGTCAGAGGTATTTTTCTATGGGATTGTACGTAGTTCGACTTTCATTCAAGTTTTAGGCGGCACGGCTTCCGTGGCAACCTTCCATGGAAAATCTGCGACGAATCATTGCATTGAGGTCCAGAAGAATCTACGAGGTACCATCAATTCAACTTCGTCTCTTCCTGCTGACGTATTTACTAGGCCGCTTCGATACGTCGGAGCGAAGTTGATATGAATGGCAACGTCAGAAGAGCGGCAACGCGCCCTAAAGCTAAGCGTTTCACGTCAGAGACACTGACGGATAAGGATCTATTGCTTCTAGCAATTTTGGCCCTTTGGCGCGCTGATCCCAGCTACTCGATGCTTCCCATCGATCAAGAGGATTCGTTACAGTGGAGCATTAACTTTACGCGAATCTGGGATTCTGAGGCAGACACCTCGGTTAAGATATCTGCGGCGACGACCTTTCAATGCCTTGTGGATATGTTTTTCCGAATGTCCCCTGAAGATCCTGATTATGCTTACTTCGAGGACCGGCTGAAACAAAGTCTGTAAGTGGCGTGTCCATTTCTACCACCCCACAAGAGCTTCATCTACCAACAGGGCTACCGCACTTTTGTGTCAGTCGAAGAAACTACTTATGACCAGGCTTGAACCCGATAGCCAAAGGCTTTGGATGTCCGTATGCCATCAGGTTATGGAAACATACCACAGGAAAAGCCAGGTACTCTCATAAATCCACCTGAATGTGGGTCGCTCACACGAGCTACAGGGTGATCATGCAAAACGACTACAGTTCAATCCTGACCGTGTTCCAGCCTTTGCTTTAAGTGAAATATCATTCCTTGTCTCACTTACTTCCGTGAACAGTGAGGTCTCGCAGCTCGCTGCACAGGGTCTTCGCTTGATCGCGCAAGCTGAACGTCACCCCGACGCTCCGGTAAACATGGGCCTAACGGAGGAAGAACGGTCGAAGCGAAATCCAATTTATGAGCAATTAGGTGATCCAAGTGTTATAGTTGTCGGTAAGTTGGTGTTCGACTGCGAAGCAGTGAGGACTCAACATCAGGAAAGGTCGCGTTCGGGAACAGAAACGCGTGAGGAAATTACTGCGCTTGGTGGCGTACACTTCTCCGATCAACATCGCTGTGTGGGAAGAGTGCTTCTGGAGATGGAGTGCGCTTTCGGAATTTGTCGTTCCAAACCCTCTCGCTGCCATTGCGGCATTCGATGAGATATACTTGACCAAACAAGAACAGAATTTGTTGCTTGAAGTGCTAAGTGTTGCTTTGCTACGACTTAGTTGATACTGATATCCAACGCAGGAGAAATTTTTTCAGTGGCGGAATCTTACACTCTTTCTCGCTGCCTTTGGTGGTGCCACCGTTCAAGATGAGCACGAACCTGGCGCTTTGACCGCCGTCATTCCGCCAGAGTTCCTTCCTGATGAGATGCGGGTTCTCAGAGACCCAGGAGAACTTGTCAACATCTTCATCGAATTCCTGACTGCTGCACTCGTCGACGATACTATCCGCGTACGCGAAGTGGCGAGGGAAGCATTAGGCTCTGAACTTAGTCCTCGCCTCTTTGCGAGATTGTTCAAGCATCTTGATGAGTCAGTTATTTTACCTTTGTTACTTACTATTTAGCCTAAACAAACTTCTACAAGGATCACTCGAAACATCACCGAACATGCTGGTTCAGAATTTAAAGATGAATACGGTCTATTTCTTGACCAAGTTAGTCGCAGATTTTCTGTTTCAGTTTGTCGCTTGATGCTAATTGCCCCGTGAAGCTCATATCGGTATTGAAATCCCTTGTCGACAATGCACAAATGTCACCTGATGAAGCCCTGAGCATTGATCTTGGGTCATTACTTCATGTTCTTGTCGGGTTCATTTCCAGATTCAACGACCCGGCCTCATACCGTATTCGCATTAAGTTTTGTAGTTTGGTTTGCAGCGTCTGTGAGCGCACGGATGCGTTGACACTCCGTAAAGATGATCTGTCGCGAAACCGAATTTTGGACACGATCATGGAATGGTTCCAGGATCCGCTTCTGGTGGGTTCGACCGTACATCTCATCAGGACTGTACTTGACATAGTCCTGGTTCAGAATGTGGAAGCCGATGCCATTCAACTACAGTACGACATCAATATGTTTGTCTTGAGGACGGCCGTCCGGCTTCTTGATCGTCTCAAGTTACAATC
Source organism: Chiua aff. virens (assembly GCA_038094695.1). Classification (NCBI taxonomy): domain Eukaryota; kingdom Fungi; phylum Basidiomycota; class Agaricomycetes; order Boletales; family Boletaceae; genus Chiua; species Chiua aff. virens. Next base: position 111,631 of record JBBPUM010000004.1, read on the forward strand.
CATCGACACCAGTGTACCCCACGATGGTGACGACTTGGGCCATGCGGTCTCGCGTTTGTTTATCAGATACTCTCACGTCCTGCTCAGAGCGCTTGATATATGCCAGTCGGGGCAAACTGTACGTTCCTCTCTTCGTGGTTCGAGCCACATTCCTCATTATGCTTCTAGGCTTCCGACTCAACCTCAGACATTCCTTCGGTGCAGAAGGTGAAACCACATCTTACTTTGTTTGATATTCGATTTACCGTCACACAGAGAACAACGACATCTCAGAAAGAAGCGGACGTGCGAGAACTGGTCATCACTGGGCTCTCACATCTGGTGATAGCCAATTCTGAGAACGGTGTGAAGCATTGTATCGCACTGGCTTATGATCCAGACCTCAGAAAGCGAACGATATTCGTTCATGTCTTTGCTCGTGTACTGGGTAAGGGCACGAAGTTTGAGCCTCAACGTAACCCAGAACTACAAGCGCGTCGCAATCAGCTTCGAGAGGTATGGTCATCGATTACAGCGTCCCCCCTCAGCTTGACATTTTCTTTCTAGCTCGTCAAAGGTTCTGATGTACGCATTGTCTTTGTGCCGCCAAAAAAAATCATCATACCTAACAGCGAGTAGATGGTCCTTGCTATGGTGATATGTGAATGTTGCCCCGCCAACGAAGTTGACATAATGATCTCGGTGCTCATGAATATCTTCGATACTCGTGCTTCACTGGTAGCGCTACTCAAGACAATGATAGACCGAGAAATAGCACACACCGGTAATGTCTCACATCTCCGGGCTTGCGTAACCCAACCAATTATGTGTAGCCAGCGATGCAGACTTGTTCCGAAGCAACTCGACTTGCACAAGATTCTTGTCCGCTTTCGCCAGGATACACGGTTATAACTATCTCCGTAGTCTTATTCTACCCTTGATCAAGACCATGACGTCAATGCCTTCCGGTCATGCTTACGATCTCGATCCAGCAAAAACTCCCAAACACAAGTTGGAACAAAATCAACGAGACGTTGAGTTCATTGCGTCTTCTTTTCTTGAAATCATTGGCTCTTCAGTGCCTGCCCTCCCACCGTAAGTGCTTTGACGATTTCTGACGCTTCACTCATCCGGTTATTCCCTCGAAGGATGTTTCGAGAAGTGTGCGCTCACTTAGCAAAAGCAGTGTAAGGGGTCGAATTCATCCAACGTCATATCACCTCACGTTCGACAGTTATCAAGTCTGGCCTGAATCGAAATTCGCTGCCCTTGGTGCTTTCATATTCCTTCGGTAAGTCAACCGGCTTCCTATGTCACGACACTAGACTATCTATAATCTTCGGCTCTAGTTTTATTTCCCCTGCTATTGTTGCTCCCGAAGTGGTGGACGTAGAAGTTCCCAAGGATGACACGGTTATCCGTCGAGGACTCATGATTATTGCCAAGGTCATGCAGAACTTGGCCAACAACATTTTCTTCGCCAAGGAGGCTCACATGGTTTGCTTGAACGAATTTTTGAAGGCAAACATCACCAACGTCACCCGGTTCCTCAGTGAAGTTAATGTGAGTGATCTATATGAACACATGATGAATGAGATCACCTTACCTTACGCGTACAGAAATACTCTGCCACGGCTGCTGATGAGGCTGGGGGTGAATGGTTGGGAACCACTGCAGATGACACCGACACGATTGTGCTGCATCGTTTCCTTGACAAGCATGCAGACAAGATCGGAAAAGAGTTACTCAGCTACGTCAAACCCAACAATGAGGACGATTCGGTAACGATGGGTGCCCGGCGTGCTTGGGATCAGTTATGTAATCTTCTTGTGGAGCTTCAAGAAGCTCCTGAAGTCCCGCGATTTTCTCTTGTTCAAAGTTCTGAGCATAGAGAATTCCTTGATTTGATGAATCGTTGTTCGCATCGCAGCATTGAATCCGTCCGAGATATATTCGTGCCTGCGGATGTTGCGGAGGTAATTGTTAGATGTTACACTGCACACGTTACTAATGCTTATTGTAGGATGTGTCTGCCGTTTTCATCTTGCGTGTCTGCAAGATTGACGTAGAAGCGCTCGACATCGAGTTGTTGATGTACCATATCCTCAAGGTAACTGCATACATCGACGTCGTACCGGGCAAATGTTTGACCGTGCATCATCTAGACATTGACCAGCCCCGAGTATGTGGAAAGACATTACGAGATTGTTCTGGACTGCACTTCGTTCACATCTACGTCTGAGATCCCGGTCCAATGGCTGAAGACATGTTCGCAACTCATACCTATGGATGTCCGCCAGCGGTTCATGAATGGTTACTTTTTGAATGCCAACTCTTTGACACAGCGTTATTTGAGACGGATGTACAACATTTCTGCAGGTTCGACTGCTCACGGTTCTTCCCTGCACGCAACCGTTGACATGCGTCGAATTCTTTGACAGGCACGATCCTCTCAAATGGTATCAAAGCTTGCCCTTCGGTCATCGAGCTTTTACAGCATATCCCTCAATCATGCATCCCCTCGCTAGAGTATCCTAGTACGTGCTAACATACTGATCGAGGTTTTGCTGTAACTCGCAAACACAGTATCTCTGGAGCACGAAACCAAGGCATCTTTCAGCGAGGTAACGATGAGGCAGGCCCATGATATACGAATGCCGGTCAATCTAGACGTTGGAATCACCCACGTCCGTATAACTTCGGTCCGTCGTACCGATTCAAATCTTTTCATTAGCCTGACTCTCGGAATAGATCCGGGCGGCGGTCATCTCACCCACCCTTTCATGTAAATCAACCGAGATCATATCTTTGGGTGATGTCAGCGACGCATACAACGTTTCGACTGGTCTTGATCCGCACGAGTTCATCATAAGGTTGAGCAGACAAGCAGTAACGTCTTATTTTTCCTCGCCGCACCGTGACGCTATTGTAAAGGTAGCTCTCTTCGCGACATCCAATCTTTCTATACTCAGTGCTTTCCTGCAGGCAATCAGGTCCGCGAAGAGTCAACTTCGTGATAGTCAAGTCCTACGTGCTGAGAGATTTCCGAGATTCTCTAATATGTCTGCCACGCTTCTACACGTGGGTATGATCAATATTAATTCGGACCAAGAGGAACTTCGCAGTGCCGCATACGACCTCTTAGGTGCTCTCTGTTCGTATCTCGACTACGACAAGAGCCCCATCATCGCGTCCAAAGGTGCGCTAACCATGTAGCTTCAATGGACCTATGCTGATTCCTATACTTGTTTAGCTGGTATTATCCCTGGTGACCTCTCTACCTTTGTTACCAGCCTCAGCGATCGACTGGCAGGATTTGCGCCGAAACTCACATTAGACTTCTTGTCTGTTATGTCGACCGGAATGGATAAGGCTGATGTTGCGCAGCGCATTAGCTGTATCCAATATATGAGTCCCTGGGTTAGGAACCTCGCTCAGTTTTGCAACCCTTCGACCCCCTTGTACGAGCACTCTGGCGCACGACTACGTGACTGCATACGCGCATTGATAGATGTGACAATCGCAGACGTGGAGGTGTGTGCTACTTCTCGTACCGCTATCCGTAATGATCGTGACACGCTACCAGATTTCTTCTATGATCCATAAACAAATCTGGGTGGAAATCGGGAGGCTTGATTCGACTCTCGTAAACGTAGTTCTGGATGAGTTGATCCGCGCTGCAACAGATGGAGGCATCGGTTCACGCAGGTCCGAAACAATTGCCCGTACTGCGGCTGCACTCGCTTCCGTTAATGTGCGAGGGAAGCTCTTTTCCAAGTTACGCAAAGTTCTTGGGAAGACGTCCCTCAAACCTTCAAGAACCTTACCAGAGAACGTCCACTGGAACGAAATTGCTACGTTGACCCGATTTGCTCTGATTGCTAGCAACCACTCAAAGCAAGCAGCTTTTGATCAACTGTATATCCCCGATATTTGCCATATTGTCACCCTCGTTGCTGGGACCGGGCAAACACTTGTACGGAAGTCGGTTTACGGTATTATTATGAACTTCCTGCAGTCGCACTACCTCGCCAAAGTGGAGGATCCATGTGCACCAGAATTACGTACACTAATGGAGGAACTCACCGCTATTGAGAGCCTCCAGTTATTTGGTCTCAGCCGGCAGTCTAGCACAAGCGACTATTGCAACTATGACCCGCCCAGCGACAAGGCGATGATTGACTCTCAGGAAGCTCTGACACGATTGCTCGTTAGAGTCGTCGAAGTCGCGTCCGGCTCAAAAGGTAAGAATTACTTGAATTCTACTCTTTTTGTGATACTCACGCACATTCAGGAGTCTTGAATGTTTGGCGAGCACGATGGATGAGTTTGGCCACATCGACAGCATTTCAACTGCCTACTGCGATACAGGCGCGGGCGTTCCTTGTGCTAGGCACACTGGCAACCTCGGATGTGGATGACGATCTCGTGTATCAAATGCTAGTGGCGTTTAAGACCGCCCTGAGCCAATCCACTGAGACGGACACGGTGGCCGTGGTTTGCATGCTTCGATGCATCTGCAAGGTGGTCCCCTCGTTGCCAATAGGATCACGGTACCTCTGCCAGGTGTTTTGGCTTGCAGTTGCCCTGCTTCAGGCCAGCTACACTTCCATTTACGCCGAAGCTGCGGACCTCCTGCGCGCAACAATCGAAACGCTTGAACTGCATGGCGCGTTTCACGAGACCACGATTCCTAGCGTCCTCCTGGACGGCCGAACGCAACTCGAGGACACGGGGTGTCAACTGGACAGCTTACTATGCTTGTCTTTCGAGTCCAGTTTCTCGTTCTCATTAGCTTCCATCATCTTCAAGGGCGTTCGTCACAGCCAACTCAAATCTTCTGCTGAGAACGTCATAAGAAGTCTGCTTTTGGTTGCTGTACGTTGCGGCGATCGAGCTCCGGAAGGGGCACCATACGTATTGCCCCCCGATGCCTTGGGTTACTTCGTTGCGTTGATTCCATTCTCCACTACTCACGAATCGTACACCAAACTTTTGCAAGATTGTCGCGCAGAAGAGTTCATCCCTGCCACAAGACCGTCACACGACAACGAATTTGTCCCGCGCGTGGAGGTTGATATGCTTCCAATCACAGACAGCACTGCAGCATTACTTATCGTTTCTTTTGCCACCACTATGCTTACGACAGCGCAGGGTGACGACGCGGAAACGGAGATGCTGTATAACATGATTCTGGACGTCAGCGTTGCTTATCCGGAGCTGTTACCTATGATGTAGGACCGTTTCTCCGTTAAATTTAATTTCATTCGACTTAATCGTTGCGTATGGCAGCTACGACACACTACAGGACAAAATCAAAGAGACATTTGCCGTCTCAGGCAATGCCTCGATCATCAGGACAGTGTCAAATATCTTCCGTCTTTCTCAGGATCCTTTACGTGCTCTGGCGGTACAAGGGGGATCAATGTCAACCCTGAGCACTGCAGACGAAGGGAATGGGGCACAGGGGTTGAAGAAGCGGCTAGAGGAACTAAATATGGAGGGACTTGCGACGAGTTTCCAATTTCTAGCACCGAACAGAAGTCATTGGAGCGGGATTTCAGCGTGGATTTCAGAGCTGGTACTCAAAATTGTTGGATTAGAGTAGGGCTTCTAACTCGCATGTATACTATCCTTTGTTTATTGTATCGTTTGACGTTTTTTTCTTTTAGTGGTACATACTACGCTATAATGCCCAAGTTACTAATCCGAGCTTGTCACAGATTGACTGCCATATGTAGCATTTCTCACGAGCGTCCATGACTTGATTTACCCCGGACTGCCGGCACAAAACAACCTTCATTTCATACCACTGACACCAGATGCAAGTCGCGGTCGACTCTTCTCACTACTGTCCTCTTTCCCCAGATTCTCCCTTGGCCAGCAGCCTTGATCATGCCACCAGCACGATCGACGACCTCACACTTGCTCTGACCAATTTCTCCAGGGTTCCCTCTCCCGAGCCTCAGCGGATATGTTGTTGTTGTGGAAGTGAAGACTGTGAAGCCACAAAGACTTGGCTTACTCTCAAATCCAAACTTGAGAGCAGGCTCGTTCTCAGTGCAGGTGAGTCCCAATGCCGGGGACTGGACTTGCATGCCAATCCCCGTCGCAGAAGTTGGGTCTGCGTTGCTCCAGCGCCATGAGGCGTATGTACGCAGGCACGAGGTCTGTATCACATGCACCTTCCACGACACCACGCCCTCACCTACAGCACAGCCAAGTGTTTATACGCTACGGAAAGCCACGCAAGACAGCGTGGTGGACGCACAGACAGGTCGAGCTGAGGTAGAGGCACGAGTAACTGAATTGTCGAGAGAGAATGCTACATTGGAAAAGGTCTGCCCTTTTGGATTCGCATCAAGATCTCCCTGACATCCTGCAGCGACTCACGCATGCACTTTTGAACAACGAAGTTGCCGAGGCATCAAATAGGAGCATGTTACAAGATTTGGAAGAAGCACGTAGCACCGTTTTGAGACTGAACGCTCATCATGCCCGTACTGTGGGGTTGGAGACTAGGTTATCCGCTGTCCTCCAGGAGAATGATGACATTCGGCAAGAACGTGACAGCCAGACTCAGCGAGCAAAGCTCGCAGAAGTGCGTCTGGCTGCCCTCAAGGACCGTACAGGTAAATTACTGTCAATTTGACTGAAATTCGAAGGAGTACCGGCTCACGACTCTATCTAGACAAATTACAAGTCGAAGTCCGCCGCCTACAAGATGCACTCGAGATTGGGCGGTTGCAACGCATAGAATCTTCAGACTCGCTCTTACAGGATGTACGCTCTAGGCTTCAGAATCTTCAAACTTCTGTTTGTCTTCCGGTAGCAGACTCTACTTCTACGACTCATATCCGGTTTCTAGCATGTTGCCAAGTCCGCTGAGGAAAAAAACCCGGAGGTTATCAAAGTCATCGAGTCATTGGTAACAGATAATCAAATGCTGAAATCGGACAATATGGAGTTGCAGAAACTATTGACGGAATCACGGGAGGATCTCCAGGCATTACGGACTGAAGTGGAAGAACAGCATATCACGCCACCCGTACGAGGTGAACTTTCTGTATATATCATTGAAATGGCAGGAAATGACCGGTTGACTATCAGTCGAAATATCCTCGCGACACTCGCAAGCGTTGAATGGACCGTCTTCATTTGTCCAAGACTCGGTAAGACAAGACTCTGGTCTATTTCACTGGTTGACAGGTCACAGCTTCTTAGTTTCAAACGCCCATCCAGTGTCGAGTTACAGTCCCTTCGTGCATTCGTAAGCGGCTTCCATTTTGACCTGGTTTAGCTCACCCGTACTACTAGGAACCATTGACTCCCGAGACCAATCGTAGACCGCTCTCTCCGGCAGAGTCCTCCTTGGCTTCAGCGACAAAGCACATTAGCTCCATCCATCATCACTCTCGATACTCGCCATCCCGTGCCAGCCTTGACACGGACCGCGAACTAGAATTCGATCAGGGGCTACTGCACCCGAATCAAGCGACGAAAGCTGTACAGACCGATAGATTCCTTGGATTACATGGTATCTATCAAGCGACAACATCTTCTGCGGACCAGTCGTCAATATCCCCTCACGACGGGCATTCAGACTCCTCGTCGTTGCTTGATGGTTTTGATTCCCCGATATCGAGCATTTTGGAGCGCATGCATTCCCTTCTTCATCGTATGACACAGGCTGACGCCCTTACGCTCACAAATCGCCTTAAACGCCAACACCTACGTGGGGCAGACGTCAAACACCTTTCTCGGACCACCATCAGTAACATTCTCTCGGACATCTCACATCTCCGAACACGGTACCGTGTGTGGCTGGAAGACGACAAGATAACCACATTGTGCACACGGAAGGACCTTCGGGGTCTTTTCAAACTATTCAAAGAAGTCCTCGAGGAAATGGGTCAAATGCGCGTCACTCTTAATGATGTGATACTCGAGCCGAGTGTTGCAGTCAAGATCAGCGAAATGGCTCTTGATCCTGCCAAGGCGGAGGCGATGGAAAAAGAGACAAAAGTAAACGGTGTCAGTATCGGTGCAAGTTGGATGACACCGTTCTCGAAGCTCTTCGGTTCCTCGGCGCATGACGTGAGCACCCTGCCTTCTATCGCTCGAACGCTACCTCGGCAAACAAACGGCGGGGATGGAAACATTCGTGTTTCACGCCCAGCGCCGAAGATTGGTCCTGCGCTTGCGGCTTCTGCTACTATGGTCAACGTCGAATTTTCTGGGACTGGGGCTGGTAAATCGGTGACAAACGTATTTTCGGCGCATCCAGATAACGAAGGGACTCGTGATCATGGTCATCTTTCAAGTCTGCACACTATTCTCCAGCCCCCCGGAACCACGTCAACTAATAACGCTCGTGGTGTAATGGGAATCTTCGCAGGCGCACCACATCCAGACGATACGTTAGACCCGTGGGTTATCTTACCTCGCGCACCTCGTCGTGTTCAGTCTACATCACTAGCGGCAGAAGTAGCAGAAGTTCGTACAGCTACCATAGGCAGATCCGCAGTACGAAGGCGACCTCCGTTATCACGAGACGTGGAGGCAATCCTTGACGTTCCTTCTGTTTCCACTCGGAGTATAGAAGATTCAGAGGCAGACGACACACCTGGTCCCCTAGTTGAGCGCACCCTTCACCGGCGTGGCCTCTCAGACACTTCCATCCATTCAACGTTCATGAGCCAAGGTGGGGGGAATGATGATGGCGTCACCCGTCCTACCGACCTAGTCGGACCTTGGTTGGAACGTACGTCGGTACTGCGAACACTGAGTCGAACAGTGCAAAATTTCAAACAAGCCGCATCGCACACGATCTCGGGGGTTGCTCATATTTCTACTACTCTACCACCAACCATCAATCCTGTCCATGGGACATCTGACTCTGATCCTTCTGCTTCCATGATAGTTTGAATATTATGCACTTCGATTCTTGATTTCTCCCAAGTACGATGTCCGAGCCCACCTCAGTAGAGGCTTCGGATGGACGTCTAGTTGAGGAAACCGATCATTTATTGAGCCTTCCAGGTTCGTGAACAGAGATATAATATATATTCTAGAACGAAGACTTGACTACCACACGCTCGTTGAATACTATCCATTTGTATTGTTGTGGGTTAGACACGTTCAAGATGTGCGGAAAGTTTTAACTGCCCGAGTTGTTTAAGGTAGTAGCCCACTTTTGAGCTCGGAAGTCTATAGCACCAGAAAGAATTTGAAAATACAAGCGAAAATGGCAAGGATCTTAAGTTCAAGTCTAGATATTGTACCATTTTTGAATTCAAGTATAAATTACAATTAAATCCAATACCGCGACGTTCGGAGGGAGACTCCTGGGCTACCTCAAGTAACTGACTTCGTGCAGTGAAATTATTCGTCAGACATACCAAGAACATTTCAAAAATACCCTGCAAGTTCGACATTGCAAGTATCAAGTCTCTGGATTCGACTTGCTCAGTGGAAATGTCCACCAACTTGAACACCAGTGTATACGTCACACACATAATGCTTACTCGCATAATTCGGAACAATGCCTATATACGGACCCGATAATCTCCAACTCCAGAAATATTCTCTTATCCATCATAGCCTGGTGGGAGATCTGGATAGGGTGCTGACCTATCCTGGACCGCCGAGGATGTGCTAGGCGATGTGTACTCGGCTGCAAGAAGTATATTGATGAATAGACAGCCCGGGATGCGACCAATCATGATGGTATAACATGAGGGTCAACTCACGTAAATGTTCCTCGTCCTCTACCGACTGCCTCCTCATGAAAATAGCTCTCTCGCGCGTCTTCTCCAAAGTGCTCACAAACCTGAACATCGCCCCGTTCGCAAACCTGATTTCAACCATGGTCCCGTCCGTGAGATCACCTCCAGGAGTGGGTTTCACACCGATTACGAGGTGGTTTGCCCCGAAGATGGGCTGCTCAAACTTGGAGGAGAGAATGGAGGGTAATGGTATTGTCAATGACTTGAAGGACGAGTTGGTGTCGGGATTAATCCAGATGAGCTATTCTCCAACGGGGGTGATCGTCAGTCATCTCCCCTGATTTATGATAGTACTCACTCGCTGATCTGTGAGGGCGATCTTCCCGACCGCTTCGAATTTCCTCAGTGAGACGTTCATTCCGGGTGTTGACGGTGCGGCTGGGACGGTGAGGTTGCATTTGACATTTTCGACGCTCTCAATTATGCTTTCTCCCTGCAGGAGTAAGGGTCTCGCGTCGACGATCGTCACCCAGTTGAGCGCCATAACGTCCAGATTACAGGCAGACATGTACCGATCGGGCACTTGATAAACAAATTCTCCGGGATAGCCTTTATTCTTTTTGCCCTGGAGTTGCCCAATGGCAATGGCTACCTAGCGCAATGGTAGCGCGTTTGGCTTCGATTGCCTGACGGTACCAAAAGGTTGCAGGTTCGAGTCCTGCGGTGGTCATATTTTTACTTTTATTTCATTTCCAACACATCGACACACCAACACTTGGCGTTAACCTTCCATTCTGAAATCGCCTCTATGAAACTCGCAGGGTGCACTCCCCATGGCCATTCCCTCTCCGGCTACTAGTCTTTTGACCCTCTCCTGACCATCATCATTGAGTAATACGCAATGTTCCTCCGTTACCGGGTCTTTGAAATGGTATTTTCCGCAAACACCTTCCCCAGAAGGATGCGGAAAGAGTTCATCGTCCTCAGGCTCCGAAGGGTCTACGAGAAATGGGTGATATAACGCGCCACGCGGGGTAATCCGGCGATGAGATTCAGGTTCCATTAATTCCTTGAGCAATGAAAGTGCATTCTCCACATCTATTCTGTGTGATTCCCCTGTAGGATATGGGGGGGTTGTATGCGTGGGTGTGGAAGAACGCGAGGAGGGATGATCGTCATGCGTGTGGACAAACGACGAGGGTATTGACGACGATGATGGAGGGGGACGATTGGGCGTGGTTGGTCGTTGGTACATGTTGTAGGGATAGAAATGTGGATCAGTGTACGGAACCTGCATTAATTCAGGATTTTGTTTCTCAACAAACTCCCGCCAACTGATACCCTCGAGTGTTAAGGATGGTATGTTCGTCGCAAAAGTGCGACCTGAAGAATAGTGTCATTGGAGATCGTTCAAAACTAAGAAACACGAACTATGGAGGATAGCGGCCTTCTCCATTTTTTGCCGACCAATGATGGTGGCAATTTCCATTAAGGCCTCAATATCATCGCTAGATTGAAACACAGGAAATTTTTTTGACAAAAAGAAAAGCAGGATCGTCCCAGCTGACCAGACATCAATCGCTTTTCAGCGAATTAGATCTCACCCTTGATGTGAAAACATAATCGAATTCACCTCCTGTTTGTGAACTACACTTGAATAGAACCTCTGGAGCGCGAAATCCCCGTGTACCCGCTCTATTTGCCTTTGAATGTGGACTGCCGGATTGAGATGAGCTCAACATTTAATCAAAACACTGGTGACAAACCGAGTGTCTTTCTCGGGATATCCGACTTTGTCGCTCGTCCACGAGCTCTTTTGTCGAGCATCCTTTTGCACCTTTTTAAGGTAATCTATGTCATAATCATCTCGAGATTTTATCTTGCCATGCGGGAATTCCTGCGACGCTGGGGTATGGAGGCATGCACCATGCGTTGGGGTTGAGGAGTCCATTCGCTAAAACCTAAAGGTGAGCACGTTCAGCAATCGTATCGTTAAATGCATACACTAGCTAGGCCAAAGTCACATAGGGTGCCAATACCGGTCTGGGGGTCAAAAAGAAAGTTGGCAGGTTTTACGTCGCGATGAATAACGCCGCGAGCATGAACATCGCGCAGGGCCCGAAACATACAACGGAAGTATGTTTTTATGCCTGCCATTGACAGGTCCAGGAAAAAGTCCTGAGAACAGTCGTAAGCGATGTGATGACCGATATACTTATACACTCACACGAAAATCCTCGTTGCGGTTGTAGGGCATGATCGCGACAACTTGGTCCCGATTGCGGAAGGCGGTTATCAGCTGGCAAGTGTGCCGGGTTCCCCGGCAGTCTTCCATAATAGATATTTCGTTTCGTATGCGTTCAGGACTGCTAGTCACATAGATACGCTTGATGGCAACAAACGCCTTACTCTCCTTTGGATATGGCGCAGTCTGGTAGTATGCTGACGATACTGAGGTATGGTAACCATGCCATGGCGTATTATCCCATTTGGTGTGATACCACAAGTCGATGGCCTTGTACACAGATGAGAAGGTCCCCGTGCCTAGGCGATCCACTACTCTGTAGTCGCGAGACAGCTGAGGCACGGCCGTCAATAAACTGGTGATCTCTAGTTTGATCTCTTTTCGCTCTTCTGCTGACTTGAATTGAATTGTCATCTCTTCATCCGCTTTCCCCGGAATGTCTGCATCGCCGTTGTCTTCGTCGTCTTCGTAGCCCTCTAGATCACACATATCCTGCGGGCAATCCATGGAGTTTAATTCGTCGTCGCTTTCGTCAAGATCAACCATGACGGGCAGTTCATCCGCATTTGGCCTTGGCTTCGTAGTGGACAGTGGCCGATTGTACAGTTGGGCGAGGTGATTGTGATAGTCCTCAATTTCTTGACGACCACAGCTACCGCCACCATCCTCAGAGGTCGTATTTCTAGAGGGGTTCACTTTCTGGGCGGACAAATACTCTCTGCGGTATGCCCTGTTCCGTGGATCTGAGGAGCCAACCTCAAGGGGGTTGGAAGAGTGCTGGGAGAGTAGCATGGAAATGCGGTTACGAGGGGGAGGAGACAGAAACAGGGATAAGATGTATGGCCGCGATGGACAAGGACAAGGAACAAAGTATGCTTCAAGTTCTTGACGCGTGTCGCATGGTTCGCGTAGCTATCACCATCACGTGGGCGAAAATCTGCGGAAGTTAAAAAATATGACCACCGCAGGACTCGAACCTGCAACCTTTTGGTACCGTTGGGCAATCGAAGCCAAACGCGCTACCATTGCGCTAGGTAGCCACTGATTCGCATCGCTCGGGATAAATACACAAATGGGAATAAGACTCTCGTGCAGCACGTTGAGGAAGTTCGCCGTAACTAGGAGTTTGACTGCCAACAGTGCTCATGTCGTTGACGGTGTGAAAACGATTTACCTCCATGAACACCCCAGAAGAGTTCGGTGTCTGGTTCACAAACCTACTCCAACATCCGCTCGTCTCTCAGATCGCACCTTTCATTGTACTCCTCCTTTTTCCCTTTCTTGCGCTCGTTTGTACCCAAACTGTCAAGAGGCTTTCGTTTGAGACTGGGTCGTCCATCATGGTCCTTGAAAATCTTGGCTCATTTTTTCCTTGGAGCTGGGGAGCCGGCCAGTCGAATGTCGTGTCGTCGCATGAGACAAAAAAGCTAAAGAAGAAACATGCTCGTACTCGCAGTGAGCAGCTCGAGATGAACGGATATGCAAGACCAGGTGTGCAGCGTCTTCATCTCTCCTCAGATAGTGGTGTCAAACAGTCCTACCGCAGACATCAGACAAGAGCAGCTTGAGGGATATTATCCTGGCCTAGTCAACATCTCGGGCACATACTGTTTCATGAATTCCACAATCCAGGTTAATTCAACAACATTAGCTTAAATCTACACTATTTCTTATTCTGCATCACAGGCTATGGCTTCCTTATCATACCTGCAGCCTTTTCTCGCGACTGCTCACGACAGGGCCGTACAGCTAGACGTTGCATCACCAGTCATCGATGCCTTTCTCGTGTTACTTCAAGGTCGGTGCACTGTCCTCGGACCACGTATGTTTCCCGCTGAATACAAGCCTTTCAGAGTTAAATACGCCTCGGAGTTCCTATTATTCAATTCGTCCACTCGAGATCATCGAAGCCCTAGTGAATCATTCACCTGGAAAGCACAACTCCCTATTTTCTTCTCGGGAACACCAGGATGCCCAGGAATTGTTTCAGCTTCTCTCAGAGTGTATCAAGAGGGAAATTGCCACTATCAACAGGGAGCGCCAACGAGATCGCGGCCTCGGAGGACTATCCCAGTTCGAGGGTGGTGCCAGCAGGGATATAGTGTTGACCACGGTATTCGATGGGTTAACTGCCAACAGGAGAAGTTGCGTTGAATGCGGGTACACAGAAGCCGTTATGCATTTTGCCTTTGATAGTTGGCAACTGGCAGTCCCGAGATTTGTCGTGAGCATCCTCTTGATAAAACTCACCACTATATGCTTACCGTGAGTTAGCCAAGTTGTCGACTAGAAGACTGTCTTGCCGAATATACCAAGCTTGAGATGCTGAATGATTGCATTTGCCGCAAGTGTTCGATGATTGCAACGCACGCACGTCTTGCGTTGGAAGCAGAGCGTCTGGAAAAGTTGGTCAATTCAGATACACGAGCCTCGCGGAAGGCGAAGGAAGCAAGGAGGCTCGAGCTGAAACTCAGGACGTCATTGGAGCACGATCGGTTGGAGGAGGATGTGAAGGGAGTGAAGCTAGACAAGGTGTTCAGCCGAGCCTCTACGAAACAAGCGATGGTTGCACGGGTGTGCTCTTTTCTTTCTGACCTGTTGTGTTTGGTCTGACATCACATAAGCCTCCATCGGTACTTGCACTCCATCTCAACCGTTCGCTAAGCTATGGCCAGTTTGCCATGAAGAACTCAATACGCATCATTTTCCCTGAAATTCTAGACCTCACCCCATTCACGACCTCGGGCAATCTCTCCACTATTCCCTCAGTACCTATCTCCACGCCTCCACCCAGCCTACCTCGTTCTACTACACCCACCCAGGCAATGTACTCGGGACCCAGAATTATTTATCGCCTAGCTTCCGTTGTTTGCCACTATGGTCAGCATTCCTTTGGACACTACGTCTGTTTTAGACGAAAACCTCGGCCCCCATCTTGCGCGGCAACCCGCTTTGCTCCTCCACGCCTAGTTCACTACCTAGGATGCGAATGCGAAAAGTGCCTGCATTTCGGAAGTATCAGGGATGATGATGACCTAGTTGATTCGATGTACCGGCCTGGCCAGGGCTGGCTGCGCGTCAGCGACGACTCCGTCAGGGAATGTGGTATCGAAACCGTGCTACAGGAAGGTTCGGGAGCATTCATGCTCTATTACGAACGTGTGGTCCAGTCACGCCCTGCCATCTACCCGCTTCACAGCTCACCACGAAGCTCTGAGGAGACCGTTAAGCCGCACTACTCGTTCAATGCTGTCAATGGATCTGCGACGTCGCTAGTCTCGACAGACGAGATGGAGAAGTCCGTGTATGGTGCCCGGATTGTGCGAAGTGTGGCCGCGGGGAGAGGCAGGAGTGCATCAATGGCACCATCTGAACGAGGCTCAAGTAGAGGCTCGCTGCCAAGCGGTTCTCTGATCCTTCCAAACGGGAATGCCAGTCGCTCGTCAGTCACTCTAAAGCCGAGCAGGACGCGAGTTCATGGAGCCGGTTTTTCGGGAGATTTATTGAATCCCTCGAATCTATCTACGTCTGCTCCGGATCTGCGCGGCCATCTTATTTCCAATTCCACATCACAAGTTTCTTCAACTCGGACACCCTCGCTCCGTCGTGCACCTACCCAATCACTGCATTCATCCGCGATGGATCTTCAAACATAACTCGAATTATATATATCTCACCATCGTGTCTAGTATTGCATTCTTTGTGCACACACGTATCTTATTGGCCCTCATTTGTTATCCCGCGGCACCGTCAACGTCTTAACCCTCGCTCATGCAATACATATATACATAGACGCTGTGTTGATAGGTAAATTGTATTGCATTTTCTGTCGTCATCTGAACGATTGGTGGCAGAACAAAACTACTAAGGCTACCTACTGACCCTCTACAAAACACACCAACCTAGTTGAAAGACTCTACCAATGCCCAGCACCGCAGTCCGTGATGTAGGGACGCCAACAAGCTATCATACGAGTGAAACGTTCCACTCCTTGACGGAGCTTCGAATATCGTGACCGTGAGCAGCGAACCCCGGATGCAGGGCAACGGATACATAACAATACAAAACAATCAATGGTCCGAGAAGAGCGACAAGCTGAGAGTGACGCCGGATAAGGTAATTACCAGTAAACGCGACGTTCAACGGTACGTTGCTTCACAACGGGAGCAGGCCTGGAGTAGGACACGGTGCGCCTCACACGGGTGACGGTGGGGTACCTAGAGTGAAACACGTGAACGAGTGGTACAAGGGAGAGGCGGTGCAATTACCATGCTTGGTAAATTTCATTGACTGTATCAAGTTGAACTTCAAGAATTTGGCGACCCTGTTATAAACGCTGAGCAACTGGTCATGAGAACGGCGTACTCGACATACAAGGTTGTCAGTGAAGGCACCAACGACGAGACCCTCCTTGCGGCCATAACGGTCATGTTGGACGGCGACAATGTCACCGGGCTAAACGAACATGGGCCCTAAATGGCGACGGACAAGGAAGAAAACAAAGGTACTGACAGTAATGTCGCCAGTGGGAGGGGGGATAGACCTGAACTCTTCGAATCTCTCATAGGTAGACATTTGGGATGATGTTGGATAGACAGAGGGCAGAAGAGGGTGAGGAAATAAAAAGGGTAGAAATGAGGGAAAAAAAGGGCGGGAAGTTGGGTTTTTATAGATTAGATTCCTCAAAAGGCGAGGCAGGCCACGAGGCACATATTGTCGTGGAAATCATTCACCGGCCAAACAACTCCTCCGCCCTTGTTTTGTTCCCGGGCCCGGCCACGTAAATTCTTCCAGCCGCACCTATTGTTCCATGACTCTACTGCATAGTTTGTTTACATACTTACCTAATGGTCCACAGACCCCTCCAAGGGAAAACGAACCTGTGCCAAGTACGTTCTTGTAACACGACAGTTTGGCTTCGCCCCAAGCATGATTAAAATGGATAAAGTTCGGCTATGTTGCCAAGGTGTGAGACCACAACAAAACGTGGCAGTTATGTACATGTATGTATCTTCGAAGTAGGATCTATCGCTGGGACTAGTAAGTGTTGATATGATTACAGGGTGATCAACTGTCAACCAGCCTTGGTGAACCGCCTGACCAGCACTCGCAGCCACTGCAGAATGAGATCCCAGAGGCCAAACAACGTGCCACTACCATCTATGGAGGTCCGTTGCATCTCTGAACAGGCGGCAGTACGGCTTCTTGCTTCTATCCCACGTAGAATCTCCTCCTGACAGTCGTGATAGGCCCGCTCTAGCTCGGCATCCCGCACATAGGATGGTCGACGGACCGCATACGGTGCCATTGCATTGTATTTACGCACAAGGGAATTGAGGTTGGCAATGACAGTGTCATGATAGGAGCGTTCTCGTTCCTCCCATTCGCGGTCGCGCAGAGACCTGACTGCGCTCGGCGTGAATGTCAGCAAGGAAGATGCAGGTTGAGACATGGTCAGCATCCGAATTGCGCGTCTCGTCCAAGATGTCTTCAGAGTCTCACGAAAGCCATCCACCGCAGCCTCGAGCTCTACAGTGTTACATTTAGCTTGTAGCTACTGATGTGAGATGATCACGTTGCACGACTGACCCATTTGAACTTCGATCCAAGGAGGGGCAGCACCGTTGCGCTGCACTATCCGATTCATGAGAAACTCTTCTCTGGCGATGAATGGATTACGCTCCTCACTCAACGACACAATTGGCTGCCCTCTGCCTTTCACCTTGTCGAACTGACCAGATAACCGTGCTTTCTGAATCAACGAGATTAGTTATTAGGGGATGCTCAAGAAGCCGTCCATACCTCTATACGGTCTTCTACGAAACTATTCCACCCCTTCAGTGTAGCAGGGTTAATTCGAGTTTGCCCTCCTTTGTCTTTCAACCCAAGCCGGTAATCCAGGGTTGATTCACGTGCATGCGATAATCGGCGAGCCCGCTCTTGGTTCTTCGCTAGCTCCCTTTCGGTTCGTCTTGTGCGTTCGGAGCTGTCATCAGACTCAGCTGATGGGCGAGTGGGGGATGGCGAAAAGTTGCCCAATTTTATCGATGTAGCTGTGTGCGATGGGGCTTTGAAGGTAGTATGCCAAGGTCTATGACCCTCTGTGCTCGGAAGCAATGGGGTTTCTGCAATGTCTCGCCACGGGCGAGCATGAACAGATTCCAGCTTCACTGGCTTCAAGTCGGAGGCAGTGGACTGCCGAACATGCGGCAGAGAATCCTTCAGCTTTTGGTCGGCGGTTCGGATAGACCCAGACCGAAGGGGTTTGTACTTGTCGACCAGCATCCGCAGGACCGCATCCTGCATTGATTCCTCACCTGTCCAGTTTCGGTGTTGATTCTCCAGCTGCGTCAGATTGCCGCCAATGGCACTGGATTCTGCGAGAATGGATCCATCCTCTCCGCTAGCGTCTTCTTGGGCAGCATCCGCGAAGAGTTTTTCACTGCCAGTGACACTCTGGTTTACTGATTCAAGGACAACGGCGGAACGGTGCACAGAACGAAACACTGGGGAACGAAGAAGACTCGCACGCGGCCGTGAGTTGAGACCATGCGTCCGGGTGGTTGCCGACTGAGCCGAGCTTGACTGGAGCGATGATCTACATCGGTCATACATTCCGAGTCGATGATATGGCTAGTACATCGTCCGTCACAATATTCGGCGCTTAGCGACTTGTCAGGCGATCTGATTGGTCATATACTGTAAAGGATCGAATACTACTATAGTGTACATACATCCAAATCATGACCCAGCCATGACACTATGTGGCCCTGGACTTGGACTTTCAAAAAACATACTTGGACCAAGAAAATTCTCCGCCTCCATTATTCAAACAAGGTTAGACGGGTACTGGAAATCTTCCAAGCCCACAAAGTTCTCTTTGATGCTTCTGGCCGACACGAAGCGATAGAAAATACTGATACTCCCAGCCTTGTCATTTGTTCCACTTGCACGCGCCCCGCCAAAGGGTTGCTGGCCAACGACAGCACCGGTGCACTTCTCGTTGTAGTACACATTACCAGCTGCATTACGCAGCTTGTTTGTGGCTGCGAGGAGCGCTTTTCGGTCAGCAGCAAAGCTACAGATAGATTGAATATTCAATTCGCGCTGGTGGATGCATAGGGCTGACTCACATGGAGCCGGTCAGCGCGTAGACCGACGTATTATCGATTAGTTCCAGAGTCTTCTCAAAGTCCGCATCGTCGTATACGTAGACCTGTGTTTGGTTCAGTCCCAACAGGTTCCACCAAACTCGGTCTCAAATCGAGTAATTACCGTCACGACTGGACCAAAGATTTCCTCGGTCATGGTAATTGATTGAGGGTCCTTCGTCAAAATGACTGTGGGTTGGATGAAGAAGCCCTTTGAATCGTCTCCTGCATAGATACTGAAAGTCGGTGTTTTCCCCAGGGATGAATGGCACCAACTTACCACTTCCCCCAATAAGAATTTCGCCACCAGCATCCTTTGCTTTCTGAATATAACCTAAAATCTTATCGTAGGCTGGCCGGCCACTGAAGTAACTTTATCAGTGAGAATCACATGCAAGAAAAACGAAACGTTACATGACAGGACCCATGAAGTGACCAAACTCTTCAACTGGTCCAACTTTGATCTTCGCAATTTCAGCCAACAGCTGGTCTTTGAACCCAGCATTCCAGAGTAACGAAGAAACATACAACCTAGAAAGTGCAGAGCATTTCTGTCCTGTGATATAATCAGATCCCTTGGGTCGAAACCCGGCTGAACGTATGATTTACCTTGGTATTCAAAGCCTGCCCTGACACTCTGCAGCACAGCATTACGGGGTTCGGCAGACTTGTGGATGATATGGAAGTTCTTTCCGCCAGTTTCGCCGACAATCCTAGGGTAACCTCTGTATTTGTCGAGGTTCGCTGCAATGTCCTTCCAGAGTTTCTTGAAGACGAATGTGCTTCCAGTGAAATGTAATGCCGCAAAATTGGGATGTGCTATGGCTTGCCCCACCACTTCTGGCGGCGGCCCAGGCACAAACTGGATGACGCCGGGGGGAACACCGGCCTCCGCGAGAATTTGGTACACAAGATAGTTCGAGTAAGTGGCTGCAGGTGAAGGCTTCCAAACCACGACATTCCCGAGCAGTGCGGGTGCTAGATGAAGGTTTGAATCAGGATTAATTTAAAAGTTGAATAGGACAAACCTCCAGGAAGGTTTCCGCCGATGGCAGTAAAGTTGAATGGAGAGACGGCTAGTACGAAACCTTCCAGGGCTCGATACTCAACACGGCTATAAGCGCATCAGAAGATGACCAGGGTGAAACAAATAATTGTACACCGACTCACTTCCAGGACCCTTGTGCGTTTTTGGGTGGCTGCTGGGCATAAAGTTCTTCAACATACTTGACACCAAAACGGAAGAAATCGGACAGCTATCACAACACAAAACCAGTTAGACAGCTGTCACAGTAACGGTCTGCTACTGGCAGGGAAAGCCGATTGTACCTCAGCAGCAGCATCAATCTCAGCTTGCCATGCATTCTTGCCTTGACCTAGCATAGTGGCAGCCATGAGCTTGTAGCGATATTTGCCGCTAACAAGCTCCGCGGCGCGGAGGAATATGGCCGCCCTGTCATTCCACGGCATGGTTTCCCATCCCGCCTTTGCGGCAAGAGCTCCGTTGATCGCGCTTGCGACGGTGGTCTCGTCTGCTTCATAGTAGGCGCAGAGGTGCTTGGCGTGGTTCGATGGTATGAGCTGCTTCGCTACTCTTCCAGTTTTGATCTGAATAATCGGACACATTCAGCAAGCAGCTACAGCTATGATTCGGCGCTTGCATCAAACCTCTTTTCCATCGACAATGCAAGGAACTTCGAAAGGTAACTGTTGCTCCATCTCCCTCAAAGCAGTCTCCAAGCCTCTTCGCTCTGGCGAACCCACAGAATAACTCCTCTAAACATGCCACTGAGCGATCAATTGCTATCCAAAACGATGCTGGGCGCTTACCATTGGCTCATTGTCGACGACGGGCACTTTGAACGAGGCTAGCTGCGGTGTAGTCATGATCCTTAGCTGGATGGTGCAGATGACCGCGCTCTTTCCAACGTGATCGCCTGATCACTCACACGAGTTGCGGGGAACGGAACTATGATTACTAAACAAAATTAGTAAAATTGGATGAAATGCCTAATTGGTACAACCAAGGGCCAGTTAGTTTACTAGGCAACCAAAGGATTATGCTACATACAACATATAGGTTAGAGTTCGTGGTTTATAGTTCGTTGCTGGACCATGGTGTAGCGTACGCTGGGAAATGAGAAGAAAAAATGGACACTGAAACCATGGTATCGTAATAGAGAAAAGTGCGATAATTTAGGATAGTGAAACATCCAGCTCATATCGTGGAAGGGAGGTCATCGATCTGCTTCTTAAGATTCGCCAAGAACGCATGTGCATCAAGAATGCTCCCAGCACAACGGATACATCCAGATTCCTGTGCGACGTGAGCTAGGAATGGCGTGCTGAAGATGACGTCGGTCGTCGGCCGCACAGAGAGCTCCTCCTTCGCCAACTTCTCGAACTCCTTCCACCACTTCGGCGGTACGAAAGCACCGTAAAACGGCCCCGAACACTGCATGCATTTGATGTCCTGTGATATCTTCAACAGAGCTCGTGAAGCTTCCGAGCGTGTCCTATGGAGTACCAGAAGTCGATGATAAGCATGTGCGGAAATGAATTTGAGATCATCGGATAAAGGACAATCAAGGATGTTGCACGAAAGTGTATGTTGCGAAGCAACCTGTGCCTCGTACTCAAAGTCGAACCGACTGGCAATAGCGTAAACGCGACTCGGGCTTTCATCAAGAAAACGAGGGGATAAGAGTTCTTTGCGCAGAGCAGCCGTGGGGCCAAGAAAGTCGTACTTGACAGACGCAGTGAGAAGAACGACGAGTTCGTCCAACGATGCGATGGCTGGATCTGGCTCCGGGTAGATGAACTGGAGCAAAGAGCTCAGCGTTGAGCTGTGTTCCGAGACGGGGATCACTGGGCGAGGTTCCTTGCCATCTGGAGGTGGCTGAGGGAGAGCGAACATGTGTTCGAAGAAAGGGGAGGCAATGGCTAGGATGCAGCGGTGGACACAAAACTTGACGCCATCAGCAGACTCGAGAGCGACATCGGTGTCTTCTGCGTGTGTGTCGTGAATGAGGACTGTCATGGTGAGGGTGAAAGGTTCAAAGCTGGGAAGAGTGGTTGATGTACTAAGTGGTGGTTTTATAGGTTCGACACGAGTCAAGCTGGAGCGCAGCAGGAACTGAGGATGCCTAGGAGCTCAGCAGTCGACACTTACATACTTGGGAGCCTACGCCAAACAGTCCAAATTGCGAGACAGGGGGGTGAAGTGTTTCATTGCCTCACAAACAGGTGTAAACAGACGAACAGCCTCATCGCATCATGATTCGCGGCGGGGGCATTCCCGTGACGGCAACCGATCCCGTATACTGTGGCGACGTTGACGAGGCAGTGGTGAACAGGAAAGTCCTCGGCGGTCTGGAGTATACTCCCGATGTCTGCTGCGGTCTCGCTTTCGACGGTGTGATGACACACCATCTGATGTCTCAAACACCATCCCATAGTTACTACCTCCGTTCCCCTTTGGAACACCTCGATATTTGCGGGTCTCTTCTAGATCAGTCCGACCTGCGAAGCCTCCCTTCTCTCTCCGTTTTGGGCCTAGTTTAGGGTTGTTGGACCACGAAGTGTTGAGACGGGCCACAGACTGAGAGCTGAGTACCCCTAAATTAGTAAACATAGCCAATGATTATGTTACGAATGCTTACAAGTCAACCCATATGCGACGATCGTCGACCAAAACATTTTCCATCTTGAAATATGCCTACAGTAATTGTAAGCCTGTAGCTGTAATGGAATAACCCTATAAATGCATATCGTAATGGGTCACCTGTTCTTTGTCGCAGATTACCAGCTGGCAACTCATTGTAGCCCCGAGCCGCGAAAAAATGAGTTTGAGGTCCCCGTCGCGGGTGACTGGATTTAGTTCGCACACAAACAAGACGTTCTCGGGGAGTCGAACATTCGTAAAAGGCAGCCATTTCCAGCATTAGTGCAGAGGCTGCTGCTGCCTTTTTCGTTCTTCCTCTTCCTCAGGTAAAGTGGCAAGAGCGTCTTCATCTTCAGCGATCCTCGTGGAATTATCAGGAGGTCGGGTAGGTGAAGACGGTGGTTTCACAAGACTTACTGGGTCCGGGAACGGATCATCTACGGGTGACAAATTCGGATGTCCTTGAAAGGTCATTCTGCCTGGTCGGTGAAAACGTCATCTATCTTGTCTAGAGTGTCTAAGCCTTCCGCCATGTGGCCAAAGATGCATGTATTCCATCCAGATACTCGATGTTGTCGGTGAGGGTGATGAGGAATTGACCCCTACAACCCCCTTGGTTGCCGCTAACGGGAGGAGCCACAGCCATCGAGTCCCTTTCTGTGTGCTTGAGTCTGGGCATGAATTCCGGAACAAAATATCGTGGGACTGACTTATTCTCTTCTTGAGATGCAATGGATGACCACACTGACTCCCCACCAGTACTGGTAGCAGTTAGACCCCCAGCTTGGGCAAGAAGGTCCGAGTCCTCCGACACCAAAACCAGGTAACAGCATGCACTTGAATAAACGTACCACTGGAAAATGAACTTCCAAATCGATAATAACATTTCCGACTCTCCAAGAGATGTCTCAAACAAGACAGACATTAAATAATTGAGTGGGTTCCCACGCTAAACCCTCAGGTTACCGGTAGGTTCACTCACTAGAATTGGCTTCCCTGACAGGTGTGCTACATGGATATAAGCGTCACTTAGTGGCCGCCTGGCAAAATGGTATCGCATCTGACTGTGAATTAGGAGATGGCAGGCTCGAGCCCTCTAGTGGTCAAAAGTTGGTTTTTGGTATCAAGCAACCAAGGAGGCAGACCTCGTTTTTTACGTAACTCATCTGAAGCCATTCAACAAAAATTATGGCCAGCATGGGGGTCGAACCCAGGACCTTCGCGTACATCGGATACCATTCCCGACTGTATTAGCACGACGCTCTAACCAACTGAGCTAGCCGGCCCTGAGGAGTATTCGTGAGTGAGATTATATGAATTTCGCGTGCAATGTTTGACATCTTTTAGGTACTCGTTACATAGACACCGAGTGCAAAAAAGCACAGTTAGAAGTGTGTAGTGTACATTAAACATCCGCCCTTTCATCAAAAACAGTGGTGAGGTGTGGAGCGACCCATCGACAGGATCCGAAAACCCCTTCAAAAACATTAGATACATCACTTGCATGAGGCTTACAACCTTTCACTGCTCCTGCTTCTGATTCTGCGCCGCCGGTTTGCCAAATGTGAACGTACTCGATGAACCCAAGCTCCCAGTTCCACCAAATCCGAAGGCACTAGGTGTAATATTATTCCCAGGCTTGCCAAATATTGATTGACTCGGATCACTGCTCATTGCGGAGGACGGTTGTCCAAGTATTGAGCTGGTCGCACTTGATGGGGCCCCAAATGCGAAGGAAGTTGGAGGCTTTGTCTGCGCACCCACCAAGGTGGATGAGTCAGTGGCTGCGTCGTCCTTCCCGAATGCAAATGTCGGTACCGTGGGTACAGCACCTTCGAGAGCTGCGTTGAATTTGGACGCGTCTATGGTACTAGAAGACTTTGAGCCGTCTGTGGCAGGGCCGGACTTGGATTTGTTTTCGACCACGCCACTGAATGAAAATGTTGGCCTGGATCCTTCTGTACCGCCACCAAACAGTGAGATAGGTTTAGGAGTCTCCGCGGAGCTACCAAATGCAAGCACCGGCTTCGAACCCTCAGTTGGGCCACCGAAGACAGACGGAATTTTGGAATTTGCCACATTGCCACTCGGCGCAGAAGCGGACTTGAAACCTTCCCCAGAGGCACCGAATGCAAATGCTGATCTGCCTTCCGTAGAGCCCCCAAAAGGAGTTACAGAACTGGAGTTTCCCGCAGCCCCTCCAAACAAGGATGCGGACTTGGATCCCTCAGTAGTTTTGGAGCCAGAACTAATCCCACCAAAGGAGAAAAGTTGCGTATTTCCCGCAGAGGTAGAAGCCCCCACGGGTACTGAGAGAAAGGCACCAAAAGCTGGTGTCGGTTTAGGTGGCGCAGATACCAGGGCACTGCCATCGGTGGCAACCGGTTTCCCCAGAGTAGTTCCTGAAGTCGAGGGTAATCCGAGGGTTGCATTCCCGGCAGATATCGTTCCCGGTGGCTTAACGTGTTCATTGGAAGAGGTTGAAGTGCCGGAGGCTGGCAACAGTGTAACTTGAGTCGACGATGTGGAACTACCATCCATTGCACTTGCTGGTGTCAAGCCAAACTTGAAAGTTGGCTTAGGCTGGGAAGCGGCTCCCAAGTTAACATTGGGGGGAGACGTGAATGCCGATGTCGTGGACGACTGGGCGAATGTAAACTTGGGTGCGGGTGGCGCCTGGGACGTAGCAGTGGGCGAGGATGAAGATGCGCCAGAAAACGAGAAAAGAGGGGTTGCTGGTTTTGAGCTTCCCGAGGTAGTAGCAAAGGTTGAGACATGTGGGGGAGCCGGAGCCTCCGCCTTAGTGGCACTAAAGTTCGGGGCTTGTGATTTTGTGGGAGGAGCAGCAACGGTAGTCGACGACATGACAGACGAAGTAGAGACATCCGGCTTTGCAAAAGAGAATGTTGCTAGCGTAGAAGCACTTTCGATTGAAGGTTGCTGAGTCGTTGCACCTGAAACAGACGGCGACGGAGCGGATGGCGTAGATACACCAGCCCCTTTCCCGAGGAAGGATGACGATGTCGTTGTAGTGGAAATTGGGACCTGTGGCGATTTGGCGAACGAAAATTGTGGAAGGGGTGTCGTAGAGGAGGTCATGAGGGGAACGGTTGAAGCACTCGGGAAGTACGTGGACGGAGAGGAAGCAGGGGTAGAGACGGAGGACAGCGAGAAACTTGGAGTAGCATTCGGAGTAGCGATTGGAGTACCTCTAGTGGAATCATCTTCCGCATTTACAAGAGGGGCGGGGGTAAGTGTAATCGTGGGGACCGATAAAGGCTTAGAGCCAAGGCAAAGTTCAGGGGTGGCTACACTTGCGGATATTTCTGCCGATTTCTGGGGAGACGGTTGAGCCTTCTTTTGTTCTTCGATCTTCGCTCGTATTCTGGCCATTGCCTCCGCTTCTCGATCCTGTTTCTCCCATTTGGAGAAAGTGCGGAAACTGGGACGCATGGTGCTATCCGCAACTCCTGGGAGTATAGGGGAGTTAATGACACTGGACGAAGCCACACGACGCCCTTGAGGATTAAGTTGCAACTGCCACTGCTCGAAGGGATTGATACGAGTTGAGGTGGCGGGCACGAGGTGTCGGAGGGGACGACGGGCAGGACTGCTGGTAACCGAATCCCACAAAATATTCTTGCCGGTTTTCGTAGGAGAATCAAGCACTTCGACAGGTTTGGACTGCCTCGGTGCTTCCTGCCACGCTAACTCCTGTCCCCGCTCGGCTTGTTTGTACTGCTCCTCAGTCATCCATGTCTCCACATAGATCTCCAGCGCAGCTGATCGATCTGGGTGCTGGGAATCTTCGGGCTGAAGGGCGGGCGTGAGAGAGGTGCGGACATTCAAGCTCCTGAGACTTACCATATGGTATTTATTCCTTGCCTTCCTGACCAAGGTGAGGCGTAACCGCTCAGCCTTTTCGCTGACCTTATACTGGACGCCATCGGCCTCCCACTCCTCACCGATCCTACGGCCACCACAGAGGGGGTCTCTGGATACACAAATGTCCTCCATCAACACCTCTCTGAGACCGTCGGGGGTAGTTTTCTTCCCTCTTTTCTTTTTGGAGCTTCGCCGACTACGTCCCTGCGAAGCCCCAGAGCCATCTCCCTCGCCTTCACTTTCAGGTGATTCGGTTTCACGTTCGCGTTTCCTCCCTCGTGCGGGCATTTCTACCCTCCTTCGTGAAACCGTTCGACGCTTGCGATGATGCAATGCCCTTCCATTCCGAACATCTTCATCTTCATCGCCTCCGAAAGATGACCCTGCCTCCGTCCGATCACGTTTTTTGCCACGCACCACAGCCTTGAGTTCCAATACCTCATCTTCGTCAACAGCTTCCATTGCTTTGTCAACAGGCCCGTGGTCTTCGTCATGAAGGTCATTAATATGTCGGGATCTCTCTTGAGCGTTCGTATGTATATAATCGGCCTCGAGTCGATGGTGAAGAGATTCCCTGAATATTTGTCGAGGTGGCACATCAGAGTACTGAGCGTACCAGTCTGCTTCTTCATCTCCGTCTATGAATTCTTCCCTATCTATGCGAGATTTCTTGATATTCTCCTGTTCGGCATCGCTTTCGTCCTCGAAAGAGCGTTTTCTTGATTCTTCATTTTCGTCACAATCAAGAATGAATTCTTTTCTGCCCGTCCGACGAACAAGTGCCCTTTCAGCAGGTAATGGTTCTGGGATAGACACATCAGGACGCGAATTAGGGTTGTAGCGGTCTGCAAAATTGAGGGGATGGACATCTGGGCGCCTGTTATCGTACACGACGGTGTGATTTGTGGGTAGTTGATAATCATGGAGACGGACAGCTACATGCGGTGCAAGCATGATATACGAAGGTCCGCGATGAAGCAATGAGACAAACCACGTTCATTCTGAGACGTTTAGATCGACTCACTGGTTTCGGCAACCCGTTTTCTCAGGCCACGCGCGTCTTTCTGTGCATCGGTCCGCTGATCAACAACCGGTGAATGGTGGTCTGCCACATAATTGGTCACCATCTTCTTTCGGTCCTGAGCCTCGCGTTCCAGGTGCACACGCTTGGCTGCGGCATACGCTACAGCAAAGGGACGGCAGTCTGAGTCGGGGATACCGTGCTTTCTACGCATCGCTCTGGAAGGGAAAAAAGTCACAACGAGGTAAATGCACTGGGATAGAAGCCATACTTCCTGCACCTCAACTCGCGATGTTTCTTGAGATGTTCAAGACCGTGCGTGCATACGATCCATACAAACAAACCAAGGCCCAAGAGTGTAACCGACTTGAAAACGATATGATATTGACCGAATGAGACGAATAAGCTGGATTCCGGTCTTTGAAGTATTGGTCCGCCAAGGATGTCGGCCTGCTCGTCGCGTAATGCCATGCTTGGTGAAGTCAATATGGCTGGAGCTTGCCAGTGGATGCAGTCAAGGGAAGGTTTCTGCTTATGCTAATAAGTCAACCTTGTCGGCACGGCCTTTGCGGGAAATAAAATATTTAATCGGAGATTTGTTCCCATATTTCGACCCACTTCATCATTCGATGTGGCATCCATCGTCACCCTCTTGCAGAACACCTTCGTCAAGACTCAAATTCTAATATCTTATGTGGCTCTTACGCATTGGGCCGTCGCACTGTCGGGAGGTTCATCTTGAAGTTCAGACCGACACCACTCGCCATGCCTAGGGACACTGCTTGTTATGCTTTCGTTTCTTACTGGTGACGTGGCAGATGGATTGCATGGTCCACGCTTGAATGTTTACCACTAGTAATATGAGTAATCATGGACATTCGAGTACTAAACCAAGCAGACAGCTGTGTATCAAATTCTGTTGTTCGGTAGCTCAACTAGTCAACGAATTATACATATCATTTACCGTGTTCTGATTGGTGTGGGAACTGGTTCGGTTCTTGTACCATCCTCAAATACCCGCCCATTTGCTGGCCATATTCCCATCTTTCCTTCTCCGCCATCCACACTTGCTACCGTTTCTCTGCTCTTGAATCCCCACCTCAGACATGTCCAAGGTCATTACATTCTCTGAGCTTCAGGAAAAGACCACCAAGCAAGATCTCTGGGTCTCCATTCACGGCAAGGGTGCGTAAAAGTGTTCGTGTTTCCTTCTGTAGAAGTTTAACCTTTGCTCAAAACTAGTGTACAATGTAACGAAGTTCATTGACGAGGTATATTTCTTCCACTTGCGCGATGTATTGTTGTAATTACACGTCTGACACTAGCATCCTGGGGGCGATGAAGTTATCATCAGTGAGGGAGGTGCGTACTCTAACTTTTTTTCCCCCATGGCATGCCTTTAAAAATAACAATACAGGCAAAGATGCGACGGAAGCTTTCGAGGACGTCGGTCACTCTGATGAGGCCCGTGCGCTCTTACCTGACCTTTTAGTTGGTGAACTTGAACAAAGCAGTGTAAGTAAGATGCTCTGTCACCAAGGCTGCGTTAAACTAGTGAGCTCCTTCAGATTCCACCTAAGTCGAAAAAAGCATCGTCAAATCCCGCTGTCCACACTGCTGTTGAGAGGGGCTCGAAGTGAGTTGTCCATATCTCTATTGTGACATTTCCTCAGCATTTTTTTAGTTTGATGTACTTCATTCCTCTCACTCTCCTGGGTGCTTACTTTGCCTGGCGCTTCTATGCATGAAGGGACGCGTTGGTTTTTTCTTCTCTTGATGCGCCTCATTGACCCGACATAGCCTATTTCGTATCGTACCCACTGGTGCCTGTGTCGTTGACTACGCTAGATATAGTTTCATCTTTGAATTCAAAACCCGTCGGTGTTCTGCTACGTTCCCCGAACGCAGTAGAATTCGTGAGAGTACACTTTCTGAAACATTGACAATAGAGGTCAACAAATAACGATATCGTAACGTTTGACTAGCGATACACAGTGGCAACTTGAATATCCTGCGGATCCTCTTCAAGTCGATGATCCTCGAGCTGTCAGTGCTTGTTGTCAGAGATTAATGAAACTCTGTCGATTGGCCGACGAACCGTCTCTTGCCATGAATGATCCCCATGCTGGAAAAAATCACGGCATTCAACTGCTTAACTCGACCGGGTTAGCAGTCTCACCTGCCTCATTTCTACTGCCCTCGCGCGATGAGTGTGAGTGAGTGCGGCCGCGGCAATTATGACACCGATAGTGAGACCTTGGGCCCACAGGCGAACTTGTACGACCTGGAATCCATTACATGATGACGATTGATTTTATCCTAGCGGCGACCTTTACCTTCTGGGGCATGGTTAGCAGACTAAGCAAGTCCCGCATGGAAAGCACGTTGTCAGCAACGCCGGATACTTGATGCCTGACCGCATTTCAGAAACGCACGGGTCACGCATGATAATACTTCCGGCAACTGCTAGCGTTGATGCCCAGCTTCCGAAAATAACACTCAATTGATGCTTCGCTGCCCAGTCTGCTACCTTGTCCTTTCTACTCAAAGCGACCCACCTTTCGCGCTTTTCATGTTCGCGTCTTTCGAATTGGCTCTTTCCGAGCACGTTCCTGATCACAAGTGTCTCGATCGTGTCATCAGGATATCAATCCGTCGGACTTACCAATGCTGACGTTCGAATTCTAGGCTCCTTTTCTCACTCTGAATGGCAACAAGTGGGGCGACGACGATGGCACCACCAAGAAACTTGATTAGGAAGGGGAGAGAGCGATAATAACCGGATCGCGCGCTTAGGAGGTACGAGGTAGGGACGGCGATTCCTGCCCCTATGAGCCCTCCTTCAAGCACTCCCCGAGCGGTCACCGCACGGCGTCGCCTTTGATCGTCCTGGAATAGGTTGACCTACGAAACACAGGTTACCATAACCAAGGAAACAGACCTCTTAACAGCACGCACCTTCATAGTTCTTGATATCCGTCAACTTCGATTCAGAGTCTTGACTCATCTTATCATTGACATCACATTACATAATCAGACAAGTGGTGTATTCCTCGTACTACACGTGCATACTAGCATTGTCCTCGCAGTGGACATCCCAAGCCAGTCAGTCAGGCTCCATTTCTCAAAAATGATCTACTGTGAACGTCCATTTCCCCTCTTCCACATCAAAACTCTCAAAATGAGTCTCCTTCATCGCCTTCAGCCGCTTGAGATGTTTGATCGCGGCGGGTGCATGCTCGTCTTTGATAGGTTCTCTTGTCGCCTTGTCTATGGTCCAGCACCGTAATAGTACGATCCTAGCCCTGACATTCAAACCCGTTCCAGGCCCTGGTTTGTCTGCTTCATCGCCATCGGGATACACACTACATTCCTTGTCGTCGAAACGGACAAGCCCACCAAGTAGCGCACTGAGTTTAGGGAGGCCAGTGAGATCCACAGGTTCAAGGAAAAGAATCTCTCCATATCCAGTACGACCCACAACCAAGTCTTTGAACGAGGACAACTCTTCATAGCCATACGTCTTAAGCTTGGCCAAATCCGGTTTCACCCAGTAGTCACCATGTTGGAGAGGTGGGGCTGTTGGAGATCCTTCGGTGCCATTTGTAGCCTCCCTTGGCGACAGCGGTTGGCTGAGGGTAAGTGCACTCTGTGCCGTAAATCGACTTGGGATAGGGCGCGGGGCCGACTGCGCTGCCTTCTCAGGAGATTCAGGGATTGCTTCCTTTTCTCTTGCCACATCCTTTTCCCTCGCGGCTTGGCTTAGTGCAGCGCTGAAGGTTACTTTAGCAGGACTTCCTCGCAAACTTGGTGATCCAGCTCTGCTAAATAAGTCTGAGGCTTCAACTTTCCTGTCCAGGACTAGTTTCTTGACGCTCTGCCTGCCCCCACTCCCCAATGCGGGACTCGCACTGCGTCCCAAGACGTTCTCAGGAATTTCTGTACGACCGGGATAAAGGGGACCTGCTTTCCCATCGATGAGCGATAGGTTCTGTCCAGGAGCTCCGAGCACAGGAGAGGATGCAGAGGCCCCGAATCCTCGAAGTTTCGAAGTGGCCGGGGTGTAGTTGATTGGGAGGCGCGATGCAAGTGAGCGGGTAGGGGCATCCGTGAAAAATCCTGGTTTCTTCTTTTGTTGCTGATCGATGGGAACAGCTCGGGGGCCAGGCGGAAGCATTGAGAAGATAGGCAAGTTACTAGATATAGGCTCCGCTATGGAGGCGGTGAGCGTACCTCCACCGGGTACAGTCATTGCTGAACCAGGAGTACTGGCACCAAACAGTGAAGAACCCAGCGTTCCCGTGGAAGGCATGGCACCGATTGCGGGGGCAACAGGTTTCTGTTGGCCGAACAACGAACTTCCGAAGGCGCCGGCACCAGTCGTTGGTTGGGCCGTCGCTTGCTGACCAGATGGTTGCCCAAACAAAGTGGATTGAGAACCAGAGCCAGTAGTTGCATTGGGTTGCCCAAAGGAAGATTGACCAAACGGACCCGTAGTTGTTGTAGGTTTCTGCACACCAAAAATATTCGTCTGCCCAGGCTGTTGCGCCTGACCTGCCTGCGAGCCGCCGAGTAAACTACCACTACCAAATAATCCGCCCGGTGGTTGTGTCTGCGTGGTAGTGTTACTGAATACTATTGGAATCCGGTTAACAAACAAAACATAAGATCGCAAGTAGTCTGAGCACCTACATCCACTGGTTTGTTGTGCGGGCTGTTGCTGCTGCGTTTGACCAAATAGACCAGCACTTGTATTCGAAGTTGTCCCAAAAAGACCTGTTACAGGCTGCGTTGACTGAGCCTGTTGCTGACCACTGAATAGACCAGAACCAAAACCGGTGGTCGTCACGCTCGGCTGACTAGGCTGACCAAATATCGAAGGCTTAGCAGTCGTCGTTGAACCTATGAGCGGATATCAGTGAGTAGTCCCCCAATCAAATAATCCGTAGTACCAAAAGCGGTTGCGGGCTGTTGTTGTTGAGGCTGACCAAAGATATTTGTACCAGTGGCAGGCTGAGCCGTGGAGTGACCAAAAGTACTTGCAGTGCCTGTCCCGCCAAAGGCACTCCCGTTCGCTGTGCAGTGGTGGTCAGACGGAAGTAAAAGAGTGGCGACTGGGCACATACCTTGCTGGCCAAACGTGGTTCCAAATCCTGTAGCAGGTTTTGGTTGCCCGAATGCACCCGTACCACTGAATGCACTCGTACCGGTCCCCGGTTGCTGTTGAGACTGACCGAAAGGAGTAAACGCAGGTTGTTGTTGTTGCTGAGGTTGTCCAAACACAGAACCTCCACCAAAAATACCTGTGCTGGTACTGGTACCCGCAGCAGGCTGTTGCTGTCCAAAGGTCCCAAATGCGCCAGTGGCAGGTTGGGTCGTAGTTCCAAATGTGTTAGCAGTACCGTTTCCAAACATTGAGCCCGTCGTAGATTGCTGGGTCGTTGTGGCTGGTGCTCCAAAGAGGCTGGTTGTTTGTGCAGCCGGTGCTCCAAATGACGTTTGGCCAAAAGCACCAGCTGTTTTGCGGTTTTGTTGATAATCTTGTAAGCGTAGTTCCTAGTCCATAATACTAAATAACTGCGTGCCAGGAGTACGATATCAGACCAAGGTAACCAACCTCTAAAGACGTGCCTCTGTAGGCTGGCGTAGCTGTAATAGACTGGTATTGGAGCATGGAGCTCGGGTTTGAAGGGTCTTTTTCGCTAAAAACAGAATAAGTTGGTGTAGACGTTCCGGTGGTTACAGGCGGCGGATTGGCATCTGTGCTTGCTATTCAAAACGTAGGCAAGGGTCAATTCTTGTGGTTGTATTAAGCGTACCTGCAGGAGTAGTACCAAAGGTTGTCGTGGGCTTTGGCTGTCCAAAAAGAGAACCACCAGAACCAAAGGCACTGCCCGTACTGGGGGTGGTGGTTCCAAAAACATTGGTTCCGGATGTTCCTGCAGCAGGAGTACCACCAAATGTACCTCCACCGCCATTGAAAGCAGAAGTACCTCCGCCGAACGTACTGAATCCAGTGGCTGGCTTAGGTGCACCAAAAGCAGAAGTACCAGTTGAAGCAGCCGCGTTTTGACCAAATGCACCTGACGGTCGTTATTTAGCACCAGACTTCAAAACCGCGCAAGACGTAGAAACGCAAACGCACTAAAGGTAGAAGTGCCAGTGTTACTCGTTCCAAGGTTCCCAAACATCGGGTTCGCTACTGGCTGCTGTTGCTGACCAAAGGCGTTGGTTGACCCGAATGCTGTACTCGGTGGTTTAAAGGTGTGAAAAGAACAAGGTTGTAAATGACTTGTCCTACCTCCGCTTCCGAAAGCGCTTGGTTGACCAAAAGCGGAACCTTGAGTCTGTTGCTGGTTCTGCTGAGGATTAGCCCAGGAAGATTGCACCGTGTTCGATCCGAACATTGCGATGAAACAGGATACAATATGAACTCCTCGTCGCCGCTGGCGTCCGCAAACGTTGTGCAGGAGCGACCCTAGACGCTGAGATTTAATTATTCACATTCCGCATTTGGTATATAATTCCCGCGATCGCGTCTTTGAAAAAAAGACTCGCGCTGGGACAGCGAGCAAAGGGGTTGTACGCAATGCCAGGCAAGACCGATGCTCAGAAACCAAGGCCGACGTTTAATACGATTGATCGCGAGGAATCGTTCAAAAATCCACCGAAAAACGCATCCACGTACCCAATTCTCAATGAATTCGTCTCACCCCATATCGAGTCTTTCAACGCTTTATTTGACGACTCTGGATTACCGAAGGGCGACGGCAACGGAAAGGGATTAATATCCATAGCCCTCAAGGATATTGGTGATCGTGTTGTATTTGATGGGACCGGTCAAGTTGGCACCGAAAGCGGTCAGGCGGGATGGGGGAATCGCCTGAGCAGTGAGTTGAATGGACATTTTACCCAGGGACTCGCTTTATCGTGTCGTTAGTTTGGATTGAGGAGGTGTCAATCGCGCCACCCAGAGTTCCAGATCGTGATACTTGGAGCACGGAGCGCAGAGTTTATCCATCAGAGGTACATAGCACCCTTCGTTGCTCATGTTATCTTCTCATTTGGTTTATCGAACCAGGCTCGTGAACGGCTTACGTCCTATAGAGGTCGCATGCAGGCCAAAGTCTGCTGGACAATAAACGGAGAGCCACATCCCGATCAATGTATTATGCGAGATTGTGGTCTTGTGCCAATTATGATCCGAGTAAGGATTACCATTTCATCAATACGCATTGGTTTGTTGAACCATCTCAGTCAATTCGATGCAACTTGCGTAGCCTTTCGTCTTCAGAACTCATCCGGCGGCACGAAGAGCCGGAAGAATTTGGTGGTTACTTTATCATCAACGGAAATGAG
The DNA here is from genome assembly GCA_038094695.1 of Chiua aff. virens. Classification (NCBI taxonomy): domain Eukaryota; kingdom Fungi; phylum Basidiomycota; class Agaricomycetes; order Boletales; family Boletaceae; genus Chiua; species Chiua aff. virens. The sequence continues at coordinate 146,663 of JBBPUM010000004.1, forward strand.
AGGCTTATCCGATATCTAATTCTTCCTCGTCGCAACCATGTCATATCCCTCCTTCGCCCCTCCTTTACTAATCGTGGTCCATCTTATACCCAATATGCCGTCCAAATCCGCTGCGCCAGACCAGACCAGACCAGTGTCACCAATACCCTCCACTACCTTTCCAACGGGAGTGCTATGCTTCGTTTCAGCTGGCGGAAACAAGAATACGTCATTCCCATCATGTTGGTTCTCAAAGCACTCATTGGTGCCTCTGACCGAGAAATATTCGAACATGTCATGATGCAAGATCATGAGAACACCTTCTTGACCGATCGCGTGGAGCTGCTCTTGCGTAGCTTCAAAATGTATAGTCTATACACAGGGGATCAATGTCTCGAATATTTAGGAGACAAGTTCCGTGTCGTATTGGGCATGCCGGAGGATTGGAACAACCGATTGCTTGGTGCATGGTTAGTCCAAAAAATGGTTTTGGTTCATCTCGAGGAGCCTCGTGATAAGTTTCGAATGCTGGTGTGCGTTTCTTCGTATGCCAATGGTGATGGCTGCTGACATAACGGCAGCTACATGCTACGAAAGCTGTATGCATTAGTGTCCGGGTCATGCTCTGCAGACAATCCTGATTCACCACAACACCAAGAGGTTCTCCTACCAGGGTACTTATACGGAATGATCATAAAAGAACGCCTCGAGGAAGTACTCAGTCAAGTTCGTAATCAGATCGCCACAGATGTCCGAACAGCTGGACCTCCACCCGACTTCTTCGATAGTATGTTGTTCTTTCAATTCCATTGTCCAAACTTCATTGTCAGCGCAGAGCGATATGTCACGAAGGTCGTTCAGAAGGTCAATTGGGACATTGGCTCAAAAATGTCTAATTTCCTGGCAACCGGAAATTTGATTTCTCCCTCGGGTCTTGATCTGCAACAGGCTTCGGGTTTTACGATCGTCGCAGAAAAGCTGAATTGGTCACGTTACATCAGTCATTTTAGATGCATACACCGCGGTGCATTCTTTGCAGAACTCAAAACAACTACTGTACGAAAGCTTCTTCCAGAAGCATGGGGTGAGTTGTCTTCGGATACATTTGCGCACAGATCATCATCTTTAATAGGCTTTCTTTGTCCTGTTCATACACCTGACGGCTCCCCGTGTGGCCTCCTGAACCATCTTTCTCGGACCTGTCGCATTGTGACTTCTCCTTTGGCTGTTGCTCACATTCCTGGGCTCCTCATTGCTCATGGCATGACCCAGCCTTTCTCATCCTCAGTGGACGGTCGAAAAAGTTTATGTATTCAACTTGATGGTCGTGTTATCGGTTGGGCTCGACCGGGCGTTGCGAAACAATTGGCAGAAAATTTAAGGATATGGAAAACAGAAGGGATTCATAAAATTCCACTTGATCTTGAAATCGGATTCATTCCGGAGTCAAAGGGGGGACAATATCCTGGTTTATTTTTGTTTTCTTCGAGGGCGCGGATGATGAGGCCTGTCAAGTTCTTAGCCAATGGCAAAGACGATCAGATTGGATCATTCGAACAGGTGTATATGAACATTGCAGTGAAGCCAGACGAGATAGATCCTAGTGTCACGACGCATGTGGAACATGCACCGACCAATTTCCTTTCCATCCTTGCGAACTTGACACCATTTTCCGATTTTAACCAGGTAAGCTTGAAACCCACTATAAATCCGTATCCACTTAGACACGTTTTAGAGTCCTCGCAACATCTATCAATGTCAGGTATGCATCGCCTGGCGGATACCGCAGGGTGATTCTGACTGGTATGTAGATGGCTAAACAAACTATGGGTACCCCTTCCACTGCTCTTCAACATCGAACGGACAACAAGCTCTACCGCCTCCAAACAGGCCAGACTCCAGTTGTCCGACCCCATCTACACAACACATATGCAATGGATGCCTTCCCTAACGGCACCAATGCTGTTGTTGCAGTGATTTCCTACACGGGCTATGATATGGAAGATGCCATGATCCTCAATAAATCTGCTCATGAGCGTGGTTTCGCCTATGGAACAGTCTACAAGTCACAGACTGTTGATCTAAAGGACGTACGCGACGCATCCAAGTCGAATTCCGTCACTACGCTCCACTTCGGTCTTGGTCACGATATCAGAACAGAAGAAGGGGACCGTCAGCATACATGCATGCAATTCTTGGACAGGGATGGGTTGCCTTATGTCGGTACCAAGTTGGATGCGGGAGATCCAATTGCAGCATACGTGGATGACACGACCGGTCGCACGAAGTTCGTGAAGTACAAGGGCGATGAGCAAGGGATCGTAGATCAAGTCCGGTTGCTCGGTAGGGACCACTTTCGAGTTGGTGGCCTTTCTGTTGTACTAATATTTTTCAAAGGTTCTGACACTGGCGACACCGAACTCCAAAAATTACACATCACTCTTCGCATCACTCGCTCGCCTGTAATTGGCGACAAGTTTTCATCCCGCCATGGTCAAAAAGGCGTCTGCTCACAAAAATGGCCAGCAATAGATATGCCCTTCACGGAAAGTGGATTGCAACCCGATGTGATCATCAATCCGCATGCGTTCCCGAGTCGAATGACCATCGGAATGCTGGTCGAAAGTTTGGCTGGTAAGGCTGGTGCTATGCATGGCCTAGCACAAGATGCAACACCATTCGAGTTCGTATCTTCTCCTTTTTTGATTGCCAGAGTTTCGCTGATGTGATCGATGCAGGTTTTCGGAAGAAGACAGGGCGATTGATTACTTTGGTGAACAATTACTTGCCGCAGGATATAATTATTATGGCAACGAACCTATGTACTCTGGCATAACTGGCGAGGAATTCGCAGCGGACATCTACATCGGCGTTGTGTATTACCAACGTCTCCGTCACATGGTTCTTGATAAGTTTCAAGTACGAACAACAGGACCCGTAGATGCGCTCACGCGTCAACCTGTCAAGGTATGTTTCTTGCGCTTCCTTGCATTATGGCAGGCATGAACTAACCGCGGATGTCGCGGGTTCAACAGGGTCGTAAACGTGCAGGCGGTATCCGCTTTGGAGAGATGGAACGCGATGCATTGATCGCGCATGGCACATCATTCCTCTTACAAGACCGTCTCATGAACTGCTCCGATTACTCTACAGCGTGGGTGTGTCGCACGTGCGGTAGTATCATCTCGTTGGGTTACGACGACATTAGTCTCGGAGAGATATCGACGACTGGTACAAAGGTAGCCACTCCTGGCGGCGAGTATTGTAGAGTATGCCGCGCTGCTTCTGAGGAAGAGGGGGAGCAGGCGCGGAGAGCATTGGCGGGGGGCCAAAATCTGGCCGAAGTACCTGGTCCCGAGGTCACTGTGGCACTACCTGCCACGCATGTGCTGGGTTCTGCTAGAGGGGGGGGCGATATGGACGTAGTGGCCGTCCCGTATGTGTTTCGCTACTTGTGTGCCGAGCTAGCAGCCATGGGTATCGCAGTCGCACTGGAAGTTCAGTAATCCATGACGTAGCTCACAAGATCGCTTGCTCCCTGCTCCATCATATTATTAATATAGTAAACCCATCTTTGATGGGATTCCGGATGCACATTAACCAAAAGACGCGCTGCGGTAAGTGGGAAAAGATACGAATGTGATAGCGAGCTTGACGAAATAATGGATAGAAGTAATAGTATGAACAACTGTACATATAGTAAGAGACATAATCACCAACTTGATAATCCAGAGCCCAACTCTAGACATGTAGGCATCTCAGCGGGTTCGCTGGGGTCCTTTAGTTTGTTGATCGATGAAGGGGACAAGCAGTATCAATAACTCTGAATTGGCTTTCGACGGATTCTTCGCTGGAGGTATCAATCGGTAGTTTGTCCTCTACATTCTTGCCGTCTCCGAGGAACATTTCGACCACAGCTCTTTCCAAACCGTTGACACTGTCGCCGATGTCTCGTGGGGATGGTGGGGTAACTGAGGCTTGTAAATCAGGCAAGTCAGCGACGAGCTTACTACGAGCCAAAAACATGTCCACAAGGATACGACATTCGGCGACGCTTGTGGCATGCTCGAGCATAGTCCGCATCTCGAGTGCGTGTTCAATTACAGATGAACCCGGTAGCGTTTCTGGAGCTAGAGGTGGTATAATTTTCTGGCCCAAGGGGGAAGATGTTTTAGAGGATATGCGCTGGGGCACTATTGGGGGCGGTGGCGAAGGTGTGGGCTGCACTGCCAGTGCTGGAGTCGCCTCAGTAGCTTCGACACGTACAGGTGTGGATACGGGGGGAGCTGGGGGAGCTAACAAGGTCGGAGAAGGTGGGGGCTTAGTGGGGTTAACGTGTTGCGACACATCAACCTCAACAAGTTTCTGAGGCACTGCTGGAGTAACAGGTGCAATTCTGAGGGAGATATCATCCATTTCACGGGAGCAAGAAGTAGCCGAAGGAAAGGATGCATCCCCTTCAATAGACTTGCCATCCCAAGTGGAAAGTGGCTTCTGAACATGAGATTGAGCTCGTTGACGAGGCTGCGCTCCTGCTTGGTCTGTAAAACCAGGTTCAGATGAGGCTGCAGAGGACTGAGTGGACGTGGGGTAACGAGGGGGGACAGGGCGATTAGCAAGAGGAGAAAGGTTCGTCATGGACCTGCTCGAGGCGTCTCCAGAGCCGACAGTCATTTTGCGAGGAGGCCTGACCGTGTCACTGGCCAAGGTAATTCTGGATATCATCTTCTGTAGCCGACCAGACTTTTTGATGGTCGGGGACAGTGGCGAAAGCGAATTTTCGCTAGGAGTTGATTCTGGAGGACCCTCGGCAAGGAAAGCAATCAACTCTCTAGTGCTGGAGGAGAACCCTCGCTGCCGGTCGCGCTGCTTAGGGGGGGCAAAAGGTGTTAACTCTCCCATGCCATCGTCATCCGAACCTGCCACACTTTCTTCTATATCCGCTGAATCACGACTACGAGCTATACTTCGGGTGCGTTGTGGTCGGGAACCATTGAGATCCAGTTCATGAGGAGGTGCTCGTCTCTTGGGCATGGAACCGGACGGTGAACGGTAATCAATTAGGACAGAATTGGATTCTGATAACACGGGTTTGTTCAGCAACGTGCTGGATAATGCTGCAGATGGATCTGTTGTCGAGGATGCCCGGATTCGACTGAGAGAGGGAGCGATATGGCCTGAGGCTGTCGCTGCACTCAGCTGGCGAGGCCGTGATGTGGGCGGCGGTTTCTGCGTCAGACGATCGTCTTCGATGTCGAGATTAGAGCCTACACGACGGACAGTTGGTGCCCGCTTGACTGGCTCTGACGAAGAGTGAGATGGAGGTGTATCGAAGCCATTAGATTTTTCAGTCTTCAGAGGCGTTTTTTGGCGCCCGCCGGTGCGGGCCTTTTCTTTGTTCAATACCTAACGAGTTGGCGGTGTCAACTCAAAGTAATGTAGTGAGATGGATACGGTGTATGTACCTCCATTGTACGCAATCTGTCTGGGGTCAATGAGACTTTCATGGTCGACCCTGATCTCATCATGTCGTCAAACTCTTGTGAACGCGTATCCTCCTTTTGAGAGGGAGAGAGGGTTAGGAAGAAGCGGGAGGAAACGGAAAGGAGATAACACACGCTAAAAGTAGGAGATATAGGAGATCGATCACCCTTGCTTGCTAGGGACTGTTTTGTGTTGGCACTCGCGAAGGAATCCACTTTTCGATGGCTGGGTTCGCTTCCACTGATGAAATCCTGGGAGACTTTGTTATACAATCTTTTGACAGCTCGTGACTTGTCGACAGATGGCCTAGATGAATTTGCGGTGGAGGGGGGCGGGTTCCCGATGGACTCGGATGACAAGCGAGTATGAGGTTGGTGGATGGATCCGCTGCGAAGGGAGGCACTACCGACTACAAACGGAGTGCTATCGCTCTCGATGGCGACGGAGATACTCATGCTCTGCCTGGACCTAGGCATTCTTGAAAGGGCCTCGATTTGAACATAAACTTTGAGTGACATAAATATGACAACGTCAATCCAAGAATGATTGACAAATCCGGTCAAGCCCACTTACCAGCCATGTTTTTGAAAAATCCGTAAATGGAACTATCCTCGCACAATGCAATAAATAAATCCTGCCCGTTGGCAATCGCTCGACTACTATCCCGAGCAGCGACACGACCGACATTGGATACAATGTGTCTAATGAGGAAAGATCAAAACCGGGTAGTGGTCGAATCAACTGGGGCCCACTCACTCGCAGATTGACCTGGTTATGGCGATGACATCGGAGTGATAGCGCGTTAGCAAAATGGGGAATCATAGAGTTCCAACCGGCTGTGCTCACTCTATAATGGCGGTTAGATACAGGGAGGCTGGGGCGAGAAGGGACTGCTTTGGAGGGGAGATGCCTTCGGCATTCATGCGCTGAAACAAGCGAGTTTCAGCATCCGAGTTCTCATCGGTATCGCTCAGGGTCGAGTATGCTTCACATTTGAGGCGAAGGAGCTGGAATAGATGAATGTTCAATGAGCGCGAAACACCGAGGGAGGGATAGAGATGAAACAAATGGACGCGCACCTCGAAGGTCCACTGGAGATTGAATGAACTATCCTCAGAGACGAGATGGGACGAGCCTGAGCCTAGCACACTGCCTGTACGCTCCCAATATGCCCTGAGCTCCAATTCCGCCTCCAACACGGCCTCCTTGCCCAATGTAGTTGGCAAGGCCTTGTTCAGGCCAGCCCTCAGTTGGGTGGTAGTGAGTGCCCGAGCGGCGCTGAGGATTGTGTAGAGCAACTCGTCGAGGAAGGCGTTGATGCAGCTGAGAGCGACGTCGTCG